>CM046851.1:16382986-16541682 GCA_025618425.1 Heliocidaris tuberculata
CTAAAATGGGAGAGATATGGACTTAAAAGGATTCAGGACTACATGGTAGAGTTGGGATTTTCCTATCCTGACTTGTCGTAGGAAGTTGTATGACGGTGTTTTGACGTCATCTGGGGGCTCTCTTGCGTAGGCTCAGGCTCAGATCTGAATCAGAAGGCACTGAACTTATAACCCCGATGTCAGGATACAAAACAAAGAAAATGACTTGTCCACATATAAAGGCAGTAAGGTTTAGATGCTGGCTGTTATAAGAATATTGATTTTTCATCGCACTTACCTCAAGAACCTCATGTTCTTGATGTGAAAAAGGCCATGGTTGATAATTGACTAAATTTTAAGCTTCTTGTCGTGAAAGTGTACAGTTTTCCACTATGAAACATTTTCTCTCCGTTGTATGTGCTTTCAACTTTCAAGGAATAAATCCTATATTTATTTAATACACTTGGCTGAAGGCGAAAAATGCCTTTTCTAAGGAAATATGCGTTAGGATTTGAAACTTCAATCTTTTGATGGATTGTCAATGGAATGAACCACAAGGCCTTTCGTCATTTAGTTGAGTTTAAGTTGGATGGGTTACAAAGTTTCAAGGCGAGCAGGGAAGACAAGAGTTCATTCCAGGCACCGTCTCTTTAAACGAAGGAAAGGCATTTTGGGTGAAAACATCAGAAATAAGGGGACATCCAGAGATAAGAGTAGGGAGCGAATCTTGTGCGTAAGTCAGTGCCGGCTCAGATGAGTGAGGGAGTGACTCACGATATCACATGATTAAGTGTGCAAATGCAACCTCATGTTCAGAGGAATTGCACATGTGCTTCGTCAACAAATTAGGATCGTACGTCAGAAGTCCCTTCTGATCTTGCTCAGTGCTGACTTGTTGCTGAATGAATAATTCAGCTGTGATTTTTCATTGTTCTATATTGTAATCTATAAGTGTAAAAGAGTTCAAATTGATGAGATTCCAGTATTTTACAGAACAGTCTAGACGATAGTGAAACACTGCATTGTTGTTGCCCTAACCATTGTAGGCCTACATGACTGTGTATGTTAATGAATTGCAGTGTGTACATGTGTATTTAAGAGTAAACCATATCTTTATTATTTTCCTACTGTAGTATCAACATTTACATAGAAAATATAAAGTTGAACCACCTTTAAATGCAATTTAGTTATTATATATGTAATGGAAGAAAAGTCCCCAAAGCAGGCTGATATATTGTACATGTAGGCTTGCATGTTGTACAGTAAAGTTATGATCGACACTGGTGAAAAAATACCTCCCCTCTCAAAAAACAAAACAAAACAAAACTTTGTACAATGTGTATGTGACCTAAATAATGATTGATACGTTAGCTTCTAGAGTGTGCTATTGTAAGGGCAGATCAAGTAGGCTTTGTGTTTTTTTTTTCCTTTGTGGGTTTATATCTTTTGTGACTGTATTGTTTACAGTTGACCTTGTGATACCAATTTTTTTAATTGATTTCAAACCATGTATACTGGAAGTGTAGTGAGTCATAAAATCGTTGACAAATGCCTTTAGAGAATAAATTACATCTATATGAATAGGAGTGATTCAAGCAGACAAAAAATGAGGAACATGGCTGTTTAGTTTAAGGCGTCATTATAAGATTTGAATGGGGAAATTTGTTTATATAAAATTTATTTCTCCAGACATTTGTATTTGATGTGGTATCATGCCTCGATTTTATATGGTTTTTACAACTTTCAATAATTGCTTGCATTTTTAAAAAATAATTCAGACTTCACTCAGATAGTGATACAAGTTCACTTCTTTATTCAGGAGTTCAGGAGACAGCCAATGAATCATCACTGCCATACAAGTAGGCCTAAAGAACTCTATTTACAAAAAAATCTTTTTTTATTACTCTTTTAAAGTCTTTTTCAAATGTTTCGGTGTGATTTTATTTCCTTAGTTCACTTGCTGTCCTTGAATGTACCTGACATTTGTATTTTGCTTCTTTGCAGTTTTCCAATTTTTGACATTAAAGTCTACCTTTAAAGGGGAAGTTCACCCTGGAGATTACTTGAGTTTAAAAAATGCAGAAAAAATAAAGAAAAATATTGGCGAAGGTTTGATGAAAATCGGTCAAATAATAAAAGAGTTATGAGTTTTTAAAGTTTTGGATTCGTGACGTCACATGCGAGCAGCTGCCCATTGGTCATGTAATAAAAATTCCATATATTCGCTTTTTTTTTTACGTTCCACGATAAATTAATATTGTTTCTTTTCAGAATCTAGTATTGAATAACATTTCTGACAATATATCAAATGCACAGACGAAAATATTCTAAATTTTCTGAGAAAACTGTATTTTATGGAATATTTATCACATTACATAATGGAGGAGCTGCTCGCATGTGACGTCACAAAATCAAAACTTCAAAAGTCCATAACTCCGTTATTCTTTAACGGATTTTGTCCAAACTTTCGCCAATATTTTTCTTTATTTTTTCTGCATTTTTTAAACTCAAGTAATCTTCGGGGTGAACTTCCCCTTTAAGATCTGTTAAAACCTTTCCCTACCTAGCCCTGTTAATTTGTAGTGTAAAGCTCTAGATATTTACCTCTACCATACTTCTAAATGAAATCTATCATCATTCAATCAATAGATACCTGTAATAATTTACCCCATATGATAATATGTTAGTTTAAAGCTCGCACATCTCTTATAAGCCTACAAATGTCACACATAATGACTCACATAGCTCAAAAGAAACAGGAGGAAATCACATCTTTCTCTTTTTCCCCCTCGTTTCTTTTTTTCCAAGTTGGACCAGCGAAAGGTCACAGGAGAGTCATGCATTTTTAAAACTCTTCTACAGTACCATGCTATGTGCTCATGTAGAAAACCTTTTGAACAGCTGGCCTGTCGGTATGCCGAAGATCGAGACTTAATCAGTAAATTGCTTCATTTGCCTCTTCGTGTAGCCAATTTGCCTTGCTAGGAGGTGGTGTAAAATGCAAAGAGTGACAATTATATAGGTATCCATGTACATTCGTGAAATCAATTATTTAGTGAAGTATCAGCGACACTTTCATGGTGGAGAAACTGAATTGTAGATTAGTTTTTCAGGGTTACACCACGGATCCCTCCGTAGGCAATAAATAGCCTCCACTGGGCAGTGTTCTAGTCATTCTCCTGATGACGATCAGAGCATACTGATCGAAACGTCGAGAACCACAGAGCTCTTAGCGGAGCTCACCAGCCCTTTTCAGGGCTCTTATTCCTTGAAAGAATTACATGGTGTAACCCTGAAAAACTAATCTACAATTCAGTTTCTCCACCATGAAAGTGTCGCTGATACTTCACTAAATACCGGCTCTAAAGGGGAGCAATCATTCAGCGGAAAATCTGGCCCTTGTTCTTTATTCAGAGAAAACAATGGCACCGTCCGGTGCTTTCTCTGTTTAGAGGAATTATAGCGCCACCAGTGACCAGAATGAGAATGCACCCGTGAATCAAATTCGCGGGCATTTCCGATTGGCGCCAAACAGGCTGTGAATCGGATCCCTCCGTAGGCAATAAATAGCCTCCACTGGGCAGTGTTCTAGTCATTCTCCTGATGACGATCAGAGCATACTGATCGAAACGTCGAGAACCACAGAGCTCTTAGCGGAGCTCACCAGCCCTTTTCAGGGCTCTTATTCCTTGAAAGAATTACATGGTGTAACCCTGAAAAACTAATCTACAATTCGAAATCAATTATGTTTAAAACACGTATACTATGAACATCAACCAATTTGGGGTTTACATGTGTGGTGAAATAATATGTAAAAACAGATGATTTTTTTTCATAGATATTTCAAAATGAAAGTGATTGCTCAACATTTATAATGTATCAGCATCTAGCCCTTAAAGGTACTTCATCCCTTTTGCAGACCACTGTAGCTTACCCAAAATTCCTCGAAACTTTGCACAGGTTTAGTAGATATCCTGTAGATACTGCCTATTCAATTTCAAGGTCACAAGTGCTATAACTCCTTTGTAAGAAATGAAAATCTTGCTTTTGTCACAGAGGGAGCCACTCAGAAATCAGTGCAAGTATTACATGTACTAGTAATGTTCAAAGAATGATTTTAAAAATTACGCAATTTTTTTTTCAAGTAAAAAAATAGTGTTACCAAATTGTTATTATTTACTTTAAGGTATCGTACAGTAGTGGGAAAGGTGGGGCTTTGGATATTTAACTACTTTGTCAGCTGGAATGGAAATTATTACATATACTGTTGTGAAATGATTAATTTCGAACATAGGTGACGTTTGTTTGAAGAAAAATGGTTTAGAAATGGCTAAAATGTCCAAAAAAATAAACATCGAATTACAAGCGCTGTACTGAGCTTGTAATTTGATGTGAAAACAGTGTGTGTAACAAGTGTGTTTGCGAACCGCTATGCGCCGTTGAGCCGGGAGCGTCCGGGTAGGTGGTCCTTAGCGAGGGTATAAGGTAACCGTTGATATTCGATCATTTGAATTATTTTACTGAAAATCACCGGAAATCATGAATAGAATACCGGATTATCTCACTCATGTATCTTTTTATTGAAGCCGAACAATATGAGACTATATTTGAGCAGTTTCATGCCAACTTTCATTTTGCTACCACTACTGTTTATTACCTTTAAAAGCAAATTATAAGCCTTTTCACAATCGCACAATTAAGTCTTCCTATTATAATTCTGTTGTATTTTAATTATCGCATACTCACACAACTTCAAACTTTAGGGCTGCAAAAGGGATGAAGTGTACCTTTAATACACATCAAATATTGATGCTGATATGTACAATGTACATGTGTAGTTCCCTTGATCTCCAGCACTCGTGTAATTTATTGCATCTATTGTGTTGTTGAAAATGATTAATTATCAGTGAAGAGTGTCATATATCACGTCTTTAAGCTGAGCTGAAAGATCACATCTTGCTTTGAGATTAAATTCGCCTATTTGGATGAAAGCCAAATATGATGTTATTCCAAGAAATGTTTTCATATTTGAAGTCAGGAGGGAATTTGTAGCTTCAGCATGTGGTAAGATGTGGGCTGACTCTGTCGACAGAAATACCAAGTACAGGCCTTAAAGTCAATTTCACATCCATTTTTGGCCTTGTCTAGCAGTAATATTTGGTTCCCCCTTCCAATACTTGATGCAGGATAATCCCCCCTTTCACACAGTGAAAACAAACTACATTTATCTGATTTTTGTATGATAACTTCATTGCTATACATCAGTAACTGAATTTTGCTTATGAGCAAGAGGTCTTAGACATCTTCACAATTATCTTCTTGACAGTTGACATCAAAGGCAGAAATCAGGCTTCCACTTTATCTCTCCTAGAGCACTGATCAACTTCAGGCTTGTTAGAATTTTGAGGGTCTCTTGAATTTTGACAATTTTTACAGTAGATTTTTTGCAATATTGCAGTCTTTTAGATATATCAACCTATCTTCTTTTCAAGAGTGAAGACTGCCATCTAGTGTTGATAACTGACATACATGTACTGGAAATCATCTCTGTTTTCTTCAAGAAGAATGTTTGGTAGCAATTGATCTTTTTTAGTTTTTGCTGGGATGTATATTTTGTTTTGCATGACAGACAGGCGATTCTACATGTCAATATACATGTACCGATCACCCTTTTATATTTAGCCGCATTACCTCTGCCAATACTTTCAGAAATGATCAAAGCAGTTCATGGAGTTATTCCATGAAGACTTATCTAAGGTCATAGAGGTCAATTTCTGAAATTTCAGGTGTTAGCCTTGTTCTCGTGATATCTCAAGAACCATTTGAGGTATGAACTTCAAACTTGGTGCTAGCATGTATCACCATAGGAAGACGATCTGATTAGATTTTGGGGTACGTAGTATGCTTAGAAATAGTGATACAACGTGATTAGATTTAGGTTTAGTCGGTCAAAGGCCGAAGGTCATGGAGGTCAATATGCATGAAATTAAAGATGTGTTTTAGTTTTGTTATTACCATATCTCAACTAATTTGTATGCATGACTAGGACAAGATAAAGTGATTAGACTTTGGGGTTGTAAGGTCTAAGGTCAAAGAGGTCAATTAGCATGTAATTTTAGGCTTTTTATTCTGGTTATCATCTGGTTCTCATTTTTCAAGAACACTTTGAGCCATAAACTTAACTGAATTTAGGCAAAGGCATATAGGAGACACAGTCGCATTCATCTTGTTTTGATTATTATTTAAAAACATCCCAATATCCATTTTTTTTCTCATTTCAGATTGAGGAGTTTGTGACAAAGGGGATCGATGATGTAGCCATTTCAAAGTACAGGGACAACGCAGACTTTCAAGACATTATAGATGGCTTTCAAAGTGGGGTAAGCAGAAATTACATCCACCCAGGGGCCTGTAACATCGAGAGATACAATCAATCTTACGATCAATGTAATTCTTCAGTACATGGTTTGCCATAGACTTACGATTAATATCAATCGTAAGATTGACTCTATCTCTTTATGTTACAGGCCCCTGGTGTTTAAAATGTGATCAAATGAAAATAACTCCAAATGAAATCTTAACTTTTCAACATTACATGGTGCAAAGTACAGCTTGATATGAGTCGTAACTTTGAAACTTGTTACCAATGATTTTTTTTCCTCAGTGCAAATTTACTCAAAATAATATATCTGACAAGTAACCACATAACCCCCCTCCCTCCCCCCCCCCCCCCCCCAAAAAAAAAAAAAAATTATGAAAAAACAAAGGTTAGAACATTTTCGATTTTGGTTGAAAATTGGAAAGGGGGTGGGCACATTTTTACCTTGTGATTTTTACCTTGTGACTGATTCAAATCAATGGCAACTCTTTGCAAGATGGCCCCGATTTAAAGTAATAACCAGGATCTCTTATTTCCTACGCAAACAGTTGAAATGTTGCGGCGTCAGCAGCTACAGTGATTGGGACAAGAACATATACTTCAATTGTTCTCAAGTAGCTGGCCGATACAACCCGGAGGCATGTGGAGTACCCTTCTCTTGCTGTGTACCAGACCCTGCAGTAAGTACCTAGAGGCTCGTTCACATTTGATAACACATAAATGTATGGCAAGTGGGGATGGAAAATAGCAGTGATTTGCAACAAAGGTCGTATGTGCAGGATGCTTTAAACTTTTATTTTTAACCTTTGTCACCAGTACCAAATCAGATAAATTTATCGTTCGTTTTTGAATGAGTGTATGAAATAATTCTATTTTGTAATGATGTTATCTATTTTGTAATGATGTTGTAAGGATTTTGTTAACGGTTTTCATTTTCTGTCTTTTTCTTTTACTTTCTGTCTCTGTTTCTCCCTGTTCATCTCTCTTCCACTGTCTTTCTGTCTCTGTCTGTTTCTCTCTATTCATCTCTCTCCCACTCTCTTTCTGATTTTTTCTGCCTCAGGATACTACTGATGTAATCAATACACAGTGCGGGTATAACGTGAGATCTCCATCGCAGGTAAACACACTTATATACCCAGGCTTGTCGGCAGAAAATATTTTACCCTTGATCCAAATTGACAGAAATAGGGCTTTGCACCATCCCAGGGGTTTTTGATTTGAACGGAACAAAGCAAATTTTTCCAAGTTGGTCGAAAATTTAGTGAAAGATGGCCATATGGCTCAACAGTGAGATGGTCAAATGAATGGTACCAGTCTGAATCTCATATATGTATTGGTATTTCATTTAGATTTAACACACCCTGTAAGTCTAGTCTGCAAGCACAGACCCTAATTTGACTCTTTATTAGAAAAATCATTGTGTCTTGGGAGAAGCCTAATTCATCTACCTTCCGGTCGTGGGTCAGGAGCAGCTATAGTACATGGCCAATGGTAGTCTTACAGTGCAGACACTCTTTTACGACTGACCAGGGTTTGTGCCTGCAAACTACTGTAAGTCATCCCAATTCCTAGTTAAGGAAGGGCATTCAGTAGCTATAATATGCTGATGATAAGAATATAAGGCAGCATTCACCAGGTCATAGACCCTCATGGTATTGTGCATTACGTACATGTAGTTTACATAATGACATTTATTTTTCATATTTTGATAGACCTGTTCACAAATATATTCAAATTTTATGCATACTTTTAAAACAAAAGTTGTTCTTGACAACCTGAAAGCTTGTCAGAGGCTTGTCAGACATTGCAACAAGTAATGCATGCAAACTGGATTCCAAGTATTGTAGTTCATTCATTAAAGTGTACCAATCACCTGAAAAAATAATTTGTGTACAGCTGGAAAGTATAAAATCAATCTCGAAGAACTTTATCTGGCATTCTATCGGTCAACAGTTACATGTAAGGAGTATGAAGGAAAAAAAGGAAAACATGAAAATGCTCACGCGGAACCGAACTCCGAGTTTAGTTCCGCGCGAGCCCTTATCTTGGCGAGCGAGTACGGGTGCGTCGAGTAGTCTAATCACGAGTTGGTTTTACGCTTATAGAGAGTTTAATTGAAATTGCAATATCTCTTTATAGAATTAATATTTGAAGCCCACATTTTTAATATAGTATAACGACATGAAACCTCTAACATACAGAGCAAAATTACTTATGGTGATTGGTACCCTTTAAGCGCTACACAAATCCAGATTTATTATTATTATTGCTATTATCATTCGACTGTTATCCTTTACAGGAAGGTAGCATTTCAGAGAAGATCTATGAGCAGGGATGCGTCTCTGCATTGAAAACGTGGCTTTCCACCAATCTTGTAGTCGTAGCTGTGGGTGCTGGTGCCATACTACTTGTACAGGTGAGACTTGAAGCGATATCAGACTGGTAGTCAGGATGCCAATAATGAAATACATGTAGTGCTAACAAGGAGGATTAGTGTAAAACCAGATTACCTTCTGCGTGCATTTTAATGTTTGCAAATTTCGCGAGTGGTCTGGATTCGTGAAAGTTTCATTATTGAATTATTGAATTACAACTTTTAGATGATGATGATGATTATACTAAGGTAATAAGAATGATGATGATGGTGATGATGATGATGGGGGGGGGGGTAGTGCTGATGATGATAGGGGATGATAATGGGAGAAAATTGCATCAATTTTTGTTGCAGTACATTTTGCCATTCACAAATATGAATGTTAATGAAAAATAAGCATTAAAATATCTAAAGAGTGGAATTTAGAATCACTATTTTCAAGAACAATTTTTGTTGCAATTTGTAATTTCCAATTTTCCATTCACATTGGTTCATACAATACACATTTTGATATGTCTGAAGCTATGTAAGAGTGAAAGATAAGAATAATTGGTGCCAATTTGACGAGGCAAAGCCGACTCATTTCGTGCAAAGCTGATTCATTTAGACTTGTAGGAAATTCGGAACTGCTATGGATTATAGACATATCTGAAGGACTACATAATCGAGGATTGATACCTTACCGAAAGGCACTTAGAGCACTGATGTGAACTTGGACTCAAGCTTTGGTTTCCAAGGCATTACATGTTGCTCTATCCCCCCGAGCCAGACCACCTCCATGGCAATGGATTATGTCAGTTGGAACGAGCAATCATCCAGATTCAGTCTCAATACTTAGTTTCAATGTGATTACGGAGAATTGGTTCTTAGCAACACAGTTCTAGATTACAAAGCACGCCTTTTTTTTCCATTTTACTAAACCTACATTTACTAATAATGTACAACAGGAAATCAAGCATTGCTGTTTGTAATCTCGGGCTTCTCAGCCATATAATTTCCCACGATACATGTACCGTAAGAGAATTTGCTAAGAATGTAGTTGATTTCCCCGGGGGCTCTGCGAGATGTAATTCAGTTTGGGCAAGGTTTAGCCATATTTGGGTGCATTGTTTGCAATCAAGGCAACCGCGCCTAAGGTAAACATCTAATGAAGCATCTTGAAGGATACCTTTGATTGTGGAAGGGAGAAAAAAGAACAACAAGATTTGCTTTTGATTCGTAAAAATAATTTCTGCTAAACTTCAATATTTAGTTTGAAAGTTCATGAGAATCTGGTTCATAGTCTGACTAATCATGACCATATGAGTGCACATAAATATGCCATCTTATGAATTAAAAAAAAAAAGAGAGAGAGAGCAAAGAGTGCAGTTTCCGAAACAGTGAGGTTGTATTACTGAGAGACTTTGAATGATACAGTAGGCCATATGATGAGTGTAACATTGTGGTCGATGTAGAGTACAGTATGGATGATTAAAGAAAAGTCTTATGATTAGAAATGCCATTAAATTTTTTTTTTTTAAATCTAGTCATAAGTAAAAAAAACAAACAAACAAACTCAAAGCCTTATTCATCTAATTCATTCTTGCTACTTTAATTTTTTTTCTTTTACTGAGTTTTCTCAGTTATGATCATTTTCATTGTGTTATCTTTGTAAACTTTCAAACTATTATCATCCCTTTTATATCTCTAAATTATTTCACAGATTGTGGGATTCTGCCTCGCAACTTCCCTCACAAGTGACATTAGACGTCAATAGATAGTGAAGGTGTATTATGGTATTTCTGAGAGACTTTTTAGGTTCAAATTTAAATTCAAATGAAGGTACTTGTTTTTGCTTCAGGAAGAAAAACGCAGACCTTCGTATTCCAAATATAGTGTTCAACACTCGACTTTCTCTCATGTCGTGGCAGTGAAGAGGATAATGGGTGTAACGTTGTGGTCGATGTAGAGTATGGATGATTAAAGAAAGGTCTCATAATTAGAAATTCCATAAAACAATATTTAAAAAAAATTCTAATCATAAGTAAAAAAAAACAAAGACTTATTCATCTAATTCAATCTTTCTACTTATATATTTTTTTTTTTACTTTACTTTACTTTCTTTTTTTAATAATTTTGCTCACTCATGATCACTGTCATTGTATTGTCTGTAATCTTTCACATCATGTGACTTTCTGTATCTTCACAGATTTTTGGATTCTGCTTCGCGACTTCCCTTTCGAGTGACATCAGGCGCCAAAAGTCGAGATGGCGAAGAAATTAACGCAAGAGATTTCGCTCTATCAGGGACTCTTGTACATGAGGATCATGGGTGAACACCCATAATACAGCCTTCCGAATGAGTTGACCAAATACTTCATAGGATGCTTCAGTCAAAGAAGAATCGTGTTGATGTCTAATTACTGTCCCAAGTATCCCAGTTTACTAATATATCATCTGTTTAGAGTCAGAATGTCGTTAAATATTTGTTAAATCATATGAGCTAAGGCCCTTTTGGGTCTAAGCAAACTTTGTCATCAGCTATAGAGCCAAAAGGATGTAACAAATTACATAGACTTAACACCCTTGTGGCTTTGCGCAGACAGTAATGAAATTCATTGATGCTGTTACCAAGAACCACTCATAGAGAACTATTCAATTCACTTGACCTGCTGCAATTGTTGCTATACTAGGTATCCATCAAGCAAGCTATGGGGTCATTCAGTCAAACTCATTGTTCTTTGAATTTGAATACATTGGTAAACTGGGCTACTAGTGATGGTACACTATACGTCTAAATAATCTGGCTTGGAACAGAGCTTGATTTATATCTATGTAATGGTTGTATATTCTTGATTGATGCATTTGCACTTTGATACACAATTTGCTTTACTTGTTGATAAACTTCAGAGGCTTTTAGTTCAGATGTGGATACATTGTTTTGTATGAAGTGTACAATTTCAAAAGTGCATGTAAATGTAGACCATCAGTAGAGGAAGAATAATTCCAAAAATTTCAAATTATGATTGAAGTTGTGTGAAGTGTTAAATCGTCTTAATTGGAGGGGAAACTACAAGTTACTTGCTTCATTTGTGATAAGGATATTTACGAATTGATGTAGTCTCAGACTCACGTATGTGAAATGAATATTCTATTGTTTACGTTATCACGGTTGTAGGTACAGTCCAACCTGCTTTAGTGACCACCTGTATAGAAAGATCACCTGTTTGTAAAGACCACAATTTCTCTTTCCCTTGAAAAGTGTTTCTCATTGAATTGTGTATTAAAGGAACCTGTACTTAAAGACCATATTCTCATAAAGACCACTTTTCTTGTCTCTCTTGAGTGGTCTTTGTATATATAGGTTTCACTGTATTAACTATGGCTCTTAATTAAAGAAAAAAAAAATCATGCATGATTTTTCAAACACTGTATGATTTTTCCTGTATTAGAAGGAAAAGAAATTTGTTCCCTTGTCATGAATAAGAAAGTATGACTATTTGCCTTAAAAACTTAAACAAAATACTAAAAGAATCAACCTTATTCCATACCTAAAGAAAGTAAGATAATGCATATATTCCCATTGAAAGTGAATATAAGTCGCATTTTGACTTGTTAATTTGAAAATTTGCTCATTTCATCATATATATTTAGTTGATACGAAATAGTATATGGTCTATTGTTCAAAGCATTTGTACATAGCTTTCTATTCATTATAAGGTTGAAGAGGATGTCTGAATGATGATTTTTAATTGTACACAAGCAGGAGCCTCCCTTTATTTATTTTATTTACATTTATATTTCTTTCTTTCTTTTCTTTCTTTTTTTTTTTTGCTTCAGTAATGGTGGTTTACTGTAAATTGAATAAGCATAGCATCAGCTTGGTTTGTGCAGGCCAGAAGTGATTTAAGTTGGTCTTGTGCATATCTAAAAGAGTGTAATGCAGTGTTCAGAAAAGTTCATGGGGCAGAATATATATATTTAAAAAAAGGAGAGAAAGGTTTTAATTACTCTTTGATTTTTTAAAGTAATCTATGAGTGTATAAGACAACTATAATAAGAGTTCACTTTTCACATTTCTGGATATCTAAAAGAGTGTAATGCAGTGTTTGGAAAAGTTCATGGGGCAGAATAGAAAAAAAAAAGCAGAGAAAGATTAATTACTCTTTAATTTTTTAAAGTAATCTATGAGTGTATAACACAGCTATTATAAGAGTTTGCTTGGCATTTCTGCTTTTTTGTTTTTTTGGAGTTTAAAGGTATAGTGCTGATTTTAGGGACTTATTTGGTACCTGATGGATATCATGTGTTTGCTTAGTATCAATATCCAACAAGTAAAACTGGAACTGTGTTTATGATTCACTGGCAAAGTTTTAGCTACAATGATCAGTTTCAGAATAGTGGATTATTGGGGATTTTCCTAAGGGAAACACTATATTTAAAGAGCGAAACAGACGTGTTCAGCTTGGCGGTTTTGTTTTAGGCCATCTAGATGTACAAATAAATAAAGTACAAAGAAATTCTATTTGTAATCTTCATTTTCCATATAAAAGGTAGGGAAATGTACTGCATGGGATGCTTGTTTTGTTTTGTCATTTTCATTTGGCTGAATTTAAAATCATCTGTTATTACAGATGAATTTGTGTCTTTCGTAGGTACATGTAGCAAGAGTTTGATAGTCTTTCTGATATGTGGATAAATTGTGTGTACTTGTTCCTGGGATAGGGCTGAATTTTGAGCTGATATTATGCCTACTTATGAAGTGGCATATGTTGTGGAACTTTTTTTTTGTTTTTGTTTTTTTTTTCTTCTCTTATTATCATTATTTTTTTTTTGGATAGCTTTGTGACAAAAAGACATCAAGAGGCTTGCTATGAGCCAGACATTGGCTTCTTCAGAAGGACAAAACAATTCAGCAAACATTCCAACTTTTTTAATGTTATCAGGTGCATTGTTGATTTCTCAGACTTTAAGGAGGACAGTGCTTTTCTTGGTCTTGTGCCTCCTTGGCTCATCATCATTTTTGGGATGAAAGGTCAGAGTTGTTCATGTATATTTTGTAACTCTGGCAATGTCATAAGGCTAATACATTGTATATATGACTCTTACAGGCATGTTCTTTTTCAGGACTTTTATGTCTGAGGAAAGAATACACAGTGTTAACCTGTATCTCTTTTGCCAATAATCTTTTCAATTTTTTTTTTTTACAACAAGGATTATACAAGTTTCATCAAATCTATAAAAAAAAAAGGAAAGAAAAGCACTGTTGCACTGAAGGTTTAAATGTTCATGCTCATCATGTTCATAAAAAATGAAGGTAATAATATTTATAATATTATGTAAATGAACTCATAGAGACATTGTATTTAGGGTTACATGAATCCAGCTTATTATCATTAAAACACTTAATTTATAGGTATATTAAAATGAACTATTGGAAAGAATCTGAAGATCATTCCCAGTAACTACTAAGGATTATGGCGTTTAGTATTATTAAATTATTTTATCCCATTTTAATCTGGCTTAATCGTGCAGTGCGAACAGGGATGACTAACAGGGAGGCAGTTGAATGTGGTAGCTAAAATGTGTTTATATGGAGGCATGAACTATTGAAGTTACCTCCAAAATGCTTTGAGGGCCATGTAAATTCACATGGGAAACTAGTGAATCTGGTTTTCATATGTATTTACTAATTTGTTTTCTTGGAATTGGGCCCAACATACTCTTGCTTTAGACGAAAATAAAGTTGAAATCTCTTCTCATGAAAATTTGATATGATATTGCTTTTTACAGACCGAGTGGGATGTGAAGGAGAAGGATATTAAATTCTTCCCCTTCCCTCAAACCTTGTTATGAACAGGCATGCTTTACGCTTCACCAGACATGTTATCAAAATGAGTTTTGATTTAGTAATAATTTTGGGGTTAGATAAGTGTGTATCTTGTTTCATCAAGTTTACTTCATTATTGTAGAGAGCACTCAGCTAGTTTGATTTATAAATGTATTCTGCAAAGTCATTAAAGTATCAGTTTTCATACTTAGAACAGAGAAAGAAAAAAGAAATCAAAGAAAACAACAGAAGAAACCAAATACCAGTTTGCCCAACTTTTCAAAAGTGCCTTTTGCTTTTTGTTTGTTAGTTTGTATGAAAGTGCTGTCACGTGGGAAGATTCCGGGAGAAACTTTGGTAATGCTGTTAATGTAAAAATAGGATGTACATTTGATGTTTGTTGAGCACTTAATATAAACACCGTGGTTTAGGTGAGACACTAGTCATATTTGCTGCATAGTTCATGAGTTGTTTATCCCTCTTTTGCATTATCTTGTGTTATTAAGTATAGTAATTGAAAGAATGGCCTTGCATTCATATTGCTGATAGATCAGGCAAGCCTTGTACAAATGTCAAGAGTTCTATAAGTAATTAGAAGATTGAAGGTATAACAAAAAAATTAACTGATCAGCATAGTTACATTTCACAAATTCTAATATGTAACATATTTACTTGCGAAGTGACACTAACTAAATTCCCTTTGAAAGTTGTAAATTTTATATCAGTTTAAAAGGAATGTTCAGGACAAAACATGTGTGCCTCTATTCTAAAGTTATACATTCACATTTTTGGTTTAAAATATTGAGGCAGGGTTGTAGCTTGTATGTTGGGCCTTTGGGAATAGACCGGTTCTGTAATGTATACAAATTTATGCACACTTCTTTTCTGAGCACGTAGTGACGAGCTATTCCATTAACCTGCTTTTTATAAATGAGCCTCAATGCTTGGAATCCAGTTTGCATACATTACTTGTTGCTATGTCTGGCAAGCCTCCGGCAAGCTTTCAGGTTGTCAAGAACAACCTTTGTTTGAAAGGTATGTATAAAATTTGCATACATTACCGAAGCGGTCTGTTGAATACAATTGAATTAATGATTGTAGCAAAATTGTATATACATGTATATCTTTATCATTATATACATGGTACATGTGTATGTATTCAATGGAATGTACATAGATGTTATATGAAAACAAACAATATACTTGTGTAAATTAATATTGATGTTTATGTGTACATCTAAAGTGCTTATATGAAATTTCATTGTGAAGTTGAAAGAATTTTTGTTACATTTACTCAGAATATCGTTTTAGGAAGGTAATTTATTCCAGTTTTCTTTGTAGTCTCAAGATAATTAGTTCAATTCTAGGGTTTGTTTAGAATATCTATGGATAGAGAAACATCTGTTGTTTTATTTTTGAAGGGGAGAGATAACATATATATATAAACAAATGAAAAGATGTATACACCAACAGGAATTGTCACTGTCGATGGGTGATGACAGAATATCAGTGGTCCATTTCATTAGTAATCTTAATTACATAAGTACATTCCAGGGGCTCATTTTTGCTTCTTATTATTTTTTGAAGTTAAAACAATAAAAATAATACATCTGCATATGACTTATAAACAAATTTCATAAGTCATTTGCAGATGTATTTATCATACCAGGTAATAACATTGAAGTTCAAATAATTGGCCAATGATTCAATAGAGTCTGAATGTTACATGATATTCATTTGTCATAACATAACATTAATAGACTATGAAAGGGAATATTGATTTTTGAATGCAGACAGTTGGGCAACTGTTTGCTGGGTGTTATGACTATCTTATGGCTGCACTGGCAGTCATATTTTGTGTAAATCATTTTTTGTAATCAGCAATGTATGTAGTGACATTTCATTGTATTTTGATATTATTCCTCCCTTTAGCCATTCTCAGATATTCTGTTTCAAACTCTTCAGTAACTTCTTTATACATGTACAGTATCTTGTGTGTGTTATATTATGATAATTATCAGAGTGAAAAGATATTATTTTCACGAATGTCATGTGATTTGATTTGATTTTTTTTTTTTCCAGATGAAATATGTTCAGATATTTTGAAGTGTAGTTTGGTCTATAATGTCTAAGGATTTGTGTTCTCTGTCATCTGTCCTCATATTTTCTGTTGATATCTTCCGGTTAGTTTCTAAGGGAACAGTAAATGCTTCAAGATACTGACTGTTACATTAGTTAGTATTTTTTTTTTTTTTACGATACAGAAACTGCACTGTTAAAACTTTTGCACTTTTTCCAAAGGGGATTTAGCATTTCATCAAAATTAAATTTGTAATGTAATATGAGCTATCTACTTCACAACTTTTGTATAACTGTCAAAACGTGGCAAATTAGTTGTGATGGATTGCATTTTTGTGCACTTCAATTTTAAACAGAACTTATAGATATAGTTGTATCATTGTTGATGTTGTAGCTGTTAACTAATCGTAAAATTATTGTTAACACTTTCATTTTCATCTTAATTGAATTAATTCTCTTCTTTTCAATCTTTGTCAGTCAATATTAACATGTAGTTACCAATTTTATAATGCTTTGTCTGATAAGAAAATGATATGATACTGTGTAAAGAATTTATTCGCAATTCAAAACTTTAGTACTTTTTTGTTTTCATTTAATGTATGCATGTATTGATGTAATACACCATTCACATTTAGAAGTAAACTGATGCATACAAATTGAATGAATTGTGATTTTGTAGACTGAGGTTCAAGTTCTGTATGATATCTTATGGAATATAATGAAACTAGCTTTTGATTTTATGACAAAAATTACCACTCTTTTGTATGAATAAAATGTATATTATTGTCCCTTTTCAAGAAAAGTGTAATTTGTGTGATTTATCTGTTATACACATTTTTAAAAATTGCTAGATTGTGTGAGAAAAAGAGCAGGGTATGATGCATGCTGAACCAGGCATTGGAGTTGGATTTCGGCCCGTATTCTCGAAAGTGGCCTAAGTTAAGCCAGGCTTAACTTAGGCCACTGATTTATGGAAGGCCATTCGTCAACCCCTAAGTCCCGTATGAATTACTATATTTATGTAACAAAATAAAGAACTGAATTATTTTCTGGCATGAAATGAGCCTCATAAATCAATTCTTTCCTGTCGGTTTTTGCATTTGCATTTAGTCCCAGAACTATGGTGATTTTGTAGGATTAAAAGAGGATGATATTTGGCTCTTCATAATTCGGTGGCTTAAATCTACACACTTAGGCGGGGGCTTAAGTTAGGCACCTTTCGAGAATACGGGCCGAATCTCTAAGTTATATTTCACCCCGTCTATCTTCCTTCCTCCTTCCTATAATTATAATTCGAGTGCGGTAATATGCATTAACCCATTACCTACGGGAAAGGATGGCTCCTGTATTAAGGCAATGGGAACGATAGAATTCAGTAGTCTACAGGTTAACATTCATATCGATATATTGAAATGTCTCTTTGATTGTCTACAATGTAAATCATGTCAAATCGTCCTGTGTTTTTCACGGTATACTTCATTTCTTTTTGTTTTAGACTTCCACTTTCTTCCTCTCTGCTTTTATATATATCTCTCTCTCTATCTGAATAGTCGTAGTCAAGTGGTTGGAGATGCGAAGGTCGTGGGTTCGACCCCCAACACGGAACTTCTGTCCTTCAGGCATTTTATCTACATTGTATTCTTCTCTCAAGTATGTAAATGGATACCCGGCAGGATGTGAAAGTTGCCTCGCAAGATTTGTTTTTCTTTAGCAAGTTTTCTCAGTAATAGGTTTTACTTTCAAATTGTAGGATTTTTGTTCTTTTAAACCGGAACCTTCATTGGCCTGTATTATAGCATGTTTAGATTATATCATGAGATGCATAAAATATATAAAAGAAAACACAGGTGAGAATAACAATGAACTGTCCTTTATTTGTCTCTTGTCTCTGAGGATAGTTCCTCGAAGATTATCTGCATTTTATCTTTTATTTTTTAAATACGTGGGGGATGGGGAGGGGGGGGGGTGCGGTTATGGACAAAAACTATAGTATACTTGGGCTATAAGATTTTAATACCCCTCAAAAAAGCTTTAGTAACATACGAAGAGTCAGAATAAAACTTCTCAAACCATAACCTGTATTTTCGTTCAGTATAAAACACCTGGAGATATGTCTTAATCTGCTCTTAAATCAGCTCTGAAAATATATCCGTGAGGCAGGGATTATGAGTATCATCCGAGTCATGGTTTGGCGCTGGCCGATCATAGCGGATTAATGCGACAAAGGCTGTTGCGTTCGTTCGAAATAAAACAAAGCAAACAAGACAGCAAACGGAATAAATAAATAAGTTATTTATTAATTTATTTATTTCTTTGCAGTTTTATTTATACAGGGTAACATTTGTCAAAAAGATCGCCGCCTCTGCATTGCCACGCAAAAGTATTACCCATATGCTGCATCATTCCCTGTGGAATTGCCTTTTTTGCCATGAGCATGCTCAGCATGCTCAGTAAGATAGAATATCTTCTGTTAGATGTCCGGCCTACATCCTCTACACTTCTGAGTATTGTTTCGTTGTGCAAAATACACGAAATGCTAAAAATAATTGTTGCTATCACGAAGTCGTAAAGCGTCCATTATCACAAGCGGTTGTATAGTGAAATCATTCTCCAGTGTATAGGGAAGCAAATGGTGCTCCTCAGAGAATCACAGGGGAATACACCCAATGATAGGTATGGAAAACTGCCGGAAGTTTCGAATGACGATGTGATTGTTACACCAATGAGTAACATGTTTTCTGTAGGCGTCGAAAAAAGAATCATAATAAAGTATAGGAAGCAGACGGCAATATTTAAGAAGATCAACTCAATGTATTCAATTCAACTGGAGCAGTGGCGTACCTATGGGGGGGGGGGGGGTAGAGGGAGCACGTGCCCCGGGCGGCACTTGAAGGGGGCACAAAAAACGCAAAAGAAAGAAAGAAAAGGAGGAGAAATACAAGACAAAATGCGTAAGAAATTGTGTTTTATAGGGCTTGAAATGCAAAATTTTTCTAAAGCTCGGTCGCTTTGCTCCCTCGCATAATCATGTTCAAAATCTAGCTATTTCACCCCTTAATGGCATTTTTAAAGTGTTAACCATTAATTGACTCTAGTTGCTTTGCCCCCCCCCCCCGCATAAGGCAGGAGCTTGTTAAATTTTGCACCCCCTGATGGGATATAAGTGCATAAAAAGCACTTTCAAAGTGTAGAACATTCGAAAAAAATCATAAATGTGCCTTGCAATTGCCTTACTTAATTCCTCAAATATATTTCTTCAGGGTTTTCATTCATTTTTGCGCCTCAAAAATAGGAATGTTCAAAATTTCAAAAAAATCTATTGCTAGGTCGCTGTATTCCCTTGGATTTTTTTTTTATTTGTAAGGGTAAAATACATAAGAAATTTCAATTTGAGAGGTGAAAAGGAAAAAAAAAATATGCCGCTCGGTCGCGTTGTTCACTCGCTTATACAAAAACTCATAAAATTTGGGCTAACAACCCCGGGTTATTTGCATCAAAACTCATTTTCACGTAGTACCATCATTACTAAATTAAAAACGCTAATTAATCTGAGTTTGGACATGGGGGGGGGGGGGGGGGGACGCAGATTTGATAGTTTGCCCCGGGCGCCAGAATACCTAGATACGCCACTGAACTGGAGGCTTATAAGACAATGTAGCAGAAAGGACGTTCGCTAAACACTGAAAATAAAATGGTACTCATTTATGCAATTACAATATAAACTTAAAGGAGTGTTGTGATAAAGAGAAGAATAGTGTGGAAAAAGAGGAGATAGGCATGAGATAGAATGGGCAATTCCGAAGAAAGACAAATTACATTGAATAAAAAGAGCATAACAAATATTTTTTTTCTCTCTAAATCTCTCTCTTTTCTCTTGCATTTTCTTTATATCTCTCTTGTAACCCCTCTTTCGCTCTCTCTTGTGCTCTCTTTCCCTTTCATGTTTCTATAATGACACACCTTTCCGTTGTATCACATCTCTCCCTCCCCCCCCCCCCCCCCTCTCTCTCTCTCTCTCTCTCTCTCTCCCTCCCCTCTTTATCTCTACCTTCGCGCTTTGTCTCGACCTGTGTGTCTCTGGGTGATGTGAGGGTTGGTATGGGATGTGTTGTGGGGAGAAAGATGTGTATGTGTGTGGGGGGATATGTGTCAGAGAAAGATATGAAGAGAGAGTGAGAGAGAGAGAGAGAGAGAGAGAGAGAGAGAAGAAGAGACCAAACAGGTAAGAATGATAACATGGAGAGGAAAGAAAATGTTTCAGAATTAAACAAAACCCATGCAGTGGATAAAATGAACATTCTCTATTCTCTCTCTCTCTCTCTCTCTCTTGTTATTTACTTTATTATTTTTTTAAAGGTTTCATCCTTTTCAAGCAACTCATATGATATTACATATTATATTCCCAGTTGGAGAGATAGAAATATATATTTCAAAACAAAAAATAAAGCAATACAAAATGACAATATGACATTTGATTGATTGGACATGTGATTTATTATTCTTGAACAATAAGGGTATACGGATGATAGCAACATTATGCCATCAACAATGTCTACAGTAACATACATGTATAAGGTTTTTTTTTACGATGAGATGTAACACTCATTCGTGTCCCACTATATCATTACTTTCATATTAAAACGAATAGACTGCTATTTCCTTGTTCGGGCTATCCTGAAATCATATCATGTTATTCACCTTCGAAAATCCTGTGGGCTTATTCGTTTCGATTGCTGTAAAATTTCTTGTTTTCCTATATATCAAAGGGAACTAAAATAATGATTATACAAATAGCAATGATATATTAAGATTAAAATGATAAGTAATCACTTTTCAAGTAGGAATACTTTTTGTGCGAGAAATATCTTTATTACAGTAGCAGAACACAATTTACAATAATTTCATTCAATGAAAATGTAGGAAATTCAGAATAACATTTTTTGCAAGTTGAAACATAAAATATACTTAACTTCTTTTCTTCTTTTCTTAACTTCTATATACCGGTCAACCTATATGATTTTAGTCATTCTTGTCAGCGTGCTACTACATGTTCTCATATTTGTTCTTCTTAGTTTTATACATATACTTCATGGTTTCAGTTTACCTCCTCGACATTTTATGCAATAGTTTTTAAGCCAGAATTAATTCCACATTTTTAAGTTCAGTTTCATGTCATGACCTAGTGTCATCATTCATATTAGTTCGATTTTCTCCATGTGCTTTGTTTTTGTTAGTTGTTTTGTTTATGAAACGTTATACATTTTATTTACCTTCATGCTATATTTTACAGGTCTTCTGGGTGCACCAGTTGGTCGGGAAGAGGGACCATTACGGTTACAGTGATTAAGTTTGCTTTCCTCTTCCCCGGCAGCCATCTGATGCACAAAGGAGACCTCCAGTAAGATTGTGCATTTATAATTGATATTCCTTTAATGTTTGTTTACTCATATTTACATTGCTATATTTTTGTGAATTGCCGAATAAATAATAATAATAATAATAATAACTCTTTGACTACTGAATTCTCTAATTCACCGGGAGTCCGGGACCACCCGGTTACGTAGGCAATGGGTTTCCACTGTGAGTAATTCTGTTATACTAACACTCTTTTGATGTTGTGCCTTCGATATATAGTAGGGAATTGTATATAGCCTAAAGAACATTGTCATTTTGGGGGTAATATTTCGTCTCGTAGCAAGTGCTGGCCGATCACCTGACTCTAGACTGGTTTAACACCCCGTAAAATGAGTTGGGTGAAATTTTACCCACTGCGTAAAAATGCAGCATGCATGTCTGTTGGGTAAAATTTAACCCAGTTTTAAGTGAAATGTGCCTAAAATTGGGTAAGGCTTTAACCAATACTGTGTATCGGCTAAAAGTTTACCCCCCCCCCCCAAAAAAAAAAAAAAAAACAAAAAAAAAACAAAAAAAAAACGAGCATGTTCCATTTTTACCCATTATTGGGTTCATATTACCCGCCTTCTTTTATAGTGTATAAATCAGTGGGAACATATAACGCTAATACATTTGTGATGCCTTGCAATCGTGTATATTATAGCAAAATAGATCATGTAATTCCGTTAAAGCTCATGTTTAATTGTCCAGACGGACTCTTCGATCCTCCTTTCACGTGGAAAATTTTAAAACGTGCGCATATGGCGCGAAATTCTCTCAAACGCCACCAGTAAATAAGACAGTTTGTCATCGTGTTAAGGGTTTGCATGATGTACCAGCCAAAGAAGAGGCACGAGGAGAAAAAATTACCTCCTATGTCAAATACGAAGAAAAATGTCACATCTGGCAGCGCGAACAAGACCAAAGTTGTTCCTAAAATGAGAGCGTATGTCATGAGAACTCGTAGGTTCTCTTTTCTGCGTTCTCGCAGCTGAAGTTTGCCGCCAAGGGGTGCTTTCGAGATTGTTCTGTACACCAAGAAATAGCAGAAGCCGGTGAGGGCAAGTTGAAGATTAGCAATGGCGAATCGTACGCTCTGGGGGTCAGCAGAGATGAGCTTGTTGCATGTAGATATCATAAGCATGATCACCCAGGTTAGGAGACAGATGAAGATGCAACGAGACTTGGTGAGGATCTTATGGGCACCGAAGGAGTCGATTCTGAAGGCTATCAGTTGATCAATGGCCACCAGGAATATGCTCGCAGTGGATACCAAGTGCGAAGCTCTGTAGGGTATTACGATTGCATATATCCAAACCACACTGTCAAACTGCAATAAAAAGAAAGATAACCCAAGGGTATATATTAACACTCTTATTATGTTTTGCTGTCGTTCTCGATGTTTTAATGGCTAATAACGGAAGATACTTGCATACAGAAAAAAAAATCATATTTTAAAATGTAGTATAAACTACATTAAATAAATAAAGCAATAATCAATGTAATGTGTGTTCAGTTGTTATCATTAAGTCCTGTTCACACACGCCTTGAAGATACTTAAAGGACAAATTAATTTGTTTAAAAAGTCTTCATTTCACATTGCAAAGACTTTCGATTGTCACGAGATTGCCAATATTTATTTCCTCCTTGTTAATTAACTTGAAATTCTTTCTTTTTACTTTTCTTGAGAATTCTAGGTTCGCGACCCTAACGAGCTGTCTTTAAAATTGTCTCACAGAGCATGTAAAGATCTCAAGTGTTTGAAATGTTTTTCTTGCTTACTCATTTGTTGATTTGTATACTCATTGAAATTTACACCTGCAAGCAATCAATGCGTGCCTTGCATGAGGACTGCGTGCAAGCACTGGAGTGCGATCAAGCAGTGAGAGAGTGTTGCTAGGAAACAATAATAAGTTAGAGAAAAGTGAAAGCGTGATTGGTTGGCATTGTGGGTGTGGTGTAAGATTGAGGTTTACTTCGTGAGGAAGCGAAAGAGAGAAAGGCAGAGGATATCAGGAACCGTTTGAGAGAGGTTCATCGTGAGGGTCCTAGACGAGAGTGTCTGTCAAGAGAGGTGTTAGAGGCCAGGGATCCCCGATGCTTCTTCAGGTTCATTTTTAGGGGAAGATTTGATTTGTAGAATCAGAAGACTATCAGGCCGTGATACAGAACGCCGAGGCGACACCACAGTCAAGACCGGACCAGGAACAAGTTAAGGAAGACAGAGACGTAAGTTTTGAATTATACGTTTCATTGTAAACAGCAAGAGAGGAAGGATGAGAAGAGAAGAAGAAGAAGAAGAAGAAGAAGAAGAAGAAGAAGAAGAAGAAGAAGAAGAAGAAGAAGAAGAAGAAGAAGAAGAAGAAGAAGAAGAAGAAGAAGAAGAAGAAGAAGAAGAAGAAGAAGAAGAAGAAGAAGAAGAAGAAGAAGAAGAAGAAGAAGAAGAAGAAGGAGAAGGAGAAGAAGGAGAAGGAGAAGGAGAAGGAGAAGGAGGAGAAGGAGAAGGAGAAGGAGAAGAAGGAGAAGGAGAAGGAGGAGGAGGAGGAGGAGGAGGAGGAGGAGGAGGAGAAAGGAGAAGGAGGAGAAGGAGAAGGAGGAGGAGGAGGAGGAGGAGGAGGAGGAGACTAGAAAGAGAGTTGTAATATGATATTTTGATGTTTATACTTGCACTATCTAGAAATTTTTCGTTCAAGCTCAAACTGTAATGATATCTTGAATTATCGTAATCTATATTTTTTTTTTCGAGGTTGAAACAAAGCCAAAACAAAATGAAGATGTTTTTCAAAAATATTATAGAATTTGATGATTAATGTAAATATCTTGTTCTCAGGAAAATTGTGATCAAAGACTAGCGAATGATTGAATTTATATTTACTGCTAGCCTTTGTATGTTAATCTTGGGCTCGTGTAAGATTTATCGAATTATGAATTGGAATAATTATTGTGATGTTTATGCTGTTTTTAATAAGGAAAGATGGTTCTTTATCTAGTTGTTGGAGATTTAATGTTTATTAGGTATAAATTAATTGATTTTAGCCATGATAGTTGTTTAGGCAAAAAGATTAGAGGATGTCTTGTTTATTAATTTCTTAATACAGTCGCATCCTACAATGGTAGTATCCTACCCTGGATGTATCCTACCCTTGGGAATTTGTACTTGATGTACCAGCAGCATCCTTAGTAAGTGACGCATCTATGCTAGTGCCAGTAGAGGTATCCGTGTACCAGTCCAGTGGTACAGTTCTCCATCTCGTAATCCAGAAAGCCTCTGACGCGTCGAACTACCTGAATCCACTCATCGCAACTACTGACATCGAAGTTAAACCACGCAGCTGTAATCTCCATATTAAAGACGATCATAACGCAATCACGAACTCATACTCACCTCCAAGTAATGTGCTGAACCCTCATAGTTTATTAAACACTTATAACTCTTGTAAACGGGAGGTATTGACTATTTAATTAATTTTTTTCCCATGTAATATATTCATTTTGCAAATCTTGATGTAAATAATTAATCTAATAAATAATCATTGATAATCAATTGTTATCTTGAAACCAACAATTGTTGCATTGTAGTAGTAATTTTTTGGTCGTCTGCATTTTCTTATTCAGAGCAATTTCTAGTGACATCGATAAACCCACCTTAAGCAATTACAATAGCCTTGTTTAACATGCACGTTTTACAAGGTGCAAAAATTACAGTGCCATGCATATCACACGATTAAAAAATTATTTCTATAGGCAGTACAATAGGATATAGAAAGTGCCCTTGAGCATGTTGAGTTGATTTCTTGGAAATCTTTACGTTCGTGTCATTAGATTTTATCAAGTCCTGTTGACATACACCGTGAAGATAATTGTAGAACAATTCATACTTAAAAACATAGAATGGGCTAATCTAAGCTGTGGAACGTTATCCCAGATACAATAAAATACTCCGCATCTCTTGCCAGGTTCTCAAGAAGGATGAAACAACATTTTACTTCATCTTACAAGTAACATGATTAACACACTTCCCCCACCCTCCAATAGGTATTTTCTCTCCGTTTATTCCTCCGTTTCTTCGTGAATTTCTCTTTTCTTCGGCCCTCCAGCTTTTCTTTTGCACCTCCTATTCTTTTTTCTTTCTCCCCCCCCCCCCTTCCTCTTTTTTCTTCTCTCCAATCAAGTTCAGCGGTTTAGGAATTTTTTTTCTCCTTTTTTATGTATTCATTATGTACTTTAACGCCTAAGGGAACCCTCGCTCCAAGCTATACTGCTTTTAGAGGTGTGTCTTCCAACTATGTTTATGTACTACAATGAATGTTTATTATGTTATATTTTTGTTTAAAATACATGTACATCATTTTGTTCATTACTTTGTATAATTATACTGGAAAATTGGAAATAAATGTCTTTAAACTGAAACTGAACTGAAAGTTAAATGAACAAAACTAATAAGCAATATGATGTGTATTCACATGATATTATGAAGTTCTGTAAACATGAGCCTACAACTTACCGGCACACCACATATCCATTTTACATAGTCGACAAACAAGGTCCAATTCAACACGCAATCCGCGAGGACGATGTTGAACGGGAAAATGTTATGTTTCTTTCGAAGTCGACGATGACCGGAGATTATGAGCAACGTAGTGATCGTAAAAACAATACCAATGGCTGCTGCGATGCCCGAGGCATGGTTAAGTGAGTTGTATGTCTTCTCTCGACAACCATTCTCCGATTCGAAGTCGTAATCGACGCCCACAAACTGAGTCGTAGTTTCGTAAAAGGTGTCGTTCATCGTTTGGAAGAGTTTGATCTTCATGAACGAATCCACACCCATAACATCTCATGGGCTGCAATGTAATGGTAGTATACGTTTACGGAAAACCGGTTAAATTGATCTGTGCTTTTTTCTTCTTCTTTCATTACGTCGGTATCATATCTGATTACGGAACATGCACTGTTGTAGTACAGTAACCTAAGCAATATCCAACGTCTCATGCTGTCTTTCCTATTCATTTAAAAAAAAATAGTTTATTCTATAATTGGTTGAAAACATGAAAACGAAGAGAGTGGTATTGGTATATAGTTCGAATAATTTACAAATGGTTGCATGCATGGTTTAAACAGTCGTTTTCACTTTTAAAATGTGGCGTAGCGCGCGTCCACCAATAACATTGAGGGGGCAATGAAAACATGGGTAAGAGCTATAGGGGATACCGTCTTTCCAAGTGGATGGATGAATTGCAAAGCAACATATGACCACCGATTAGGGGTAAGATTTTGGAAGGGTTGCTATCACCTTATTTTCAGGTTCCCTTTGCCCTCTCCCTTTCTCCACCCCTCTTGTTCTCTCTTTTTTCCCCACGTGATTAAGGGGCGCATGTGCCCCCTTTAGCTACGCCACTGCTTTAGTGCCGGCCTGCGGATGAGATAGAAAGAGCAATATATGCGTAGGCCCAATCACATCCCTTCATCAGTTCATTAAATTTCCGCTTTTGGTTTCATCACCCATACTTCCTGATTTTAGAGTTGATCATAACAGTTGTGCATAACTTTATGAAAATGAGGAACACTAATATTTCCTCAAATGGAGAGTATAGTACCAAAACGTGCTACATCCATAAAACGAAGTTATGAGAGAGAGAGAGAGAGAGAGAGAAACAACAACACAAAACGATAACAAGGAATTTGATTCTCATATTTTGTATTATTCATTTGAAATGAAACTTGGTCTTACTGTAGAAGTGTCAAGTGACGTTGTAAAATCACTGTTTCAAAATCAAATTGCCTTAATTTGTTTTCAAATGAATTACCATTAGATTTATAAAAATAATGTAGTATAATAATGTTTTGGGACCGAATTCTGCATGTACACCATTAAAAGCAGAAGGCCTGCGGGCATAGTTTAATTAATTTCACTTCAGTATAAAGCAAAGGTTTACTGATTGAGGTAAACCATCTATGAGGGCATCTTTAAAAAAAATCATTTATTTATTTATTTATTTATTTATTTATTTATTTATTTATTTATTTATTTATTTAGACAGGGTGACTCATTATCACCAATAATGGTGGTCTTCCACGAGGCCCTGTTAACAATAATAAGAAACAACAGTAAAAAAGAAAGAAAGAAAGAAAAAAAGCCAACACAACAAATCATTAATATAAACTCACAACAGCAACTAAAAATAAATGAGAACATCTATAAACATATATATACATAGTATTTGGTATCCTCGTAATGAATGTTTTGTTTTGTTTTTGTTCAAGAAAACGTTTTTGCATATATATAAAATATCTTAATTAGTTTTAAAATCCGATGAAAAGTAACTATTAGCATATTTAGGTATGTATTAGACTTTGAAAAAAGGCATCCTATACTTTCGAGTTTATAAACAAAGTATAGAAACTAATTAGGCTCAGTTAAGAAAGACATTAAGGATACCAAATTTGTTATATACATATTTACATAAAATTTTACAGGATAGTAAATTACTAGATAATATATATAAATATTGCATTTAATCTGGTAGAGCAATTGAATGTACACTCTCCTATAACAGTAAAAATACAAATATATTTTAACTGATAATGAATTATATTAAATTATTCTTCTTTTAGTCTGAAAAGCATTATGTCGTCCTACATTCGGGGGCTAAGAAACAGACAATCAAACATGTTGTGCAAAGCAGGACAATAACAAATGACATATCCATGACAAAGTCAAAAAATAAAAAGCATCAAGTGAAATTTTCCTAGCAACGAGGATGTATATGAATACCACACTTTATCACGTTGTTCTGCAAGCGGAACATTAACCAATCGTTTGATTTTTACAAGAGAAATGTGCTGGAAAGCTACTTTTAAAGTAAAACTTCAGTTAGGACACTAAAAAAAAAAAAAAAAAAAATCCTCTTGTCATTTTATCTTATTGGGAAACGATATTGCAAAATTGTTTGAACATGTATTTAAAGGTGTTCACCGAGCTTGCCATTTTCAATGATCTGTCCAACTGATTCCATGCTATAATTGAAGATACGAGGGGGCTATGCTTAAAACATTCTGTTTTATACTTTGGCACAGAAAGTAAACCTTTATCTGCCTGCCTCGTATTATACCATGTATACTGATGAATGTCACTTACTTTAATTAAACTATCTTGTAAATAGGATGGCGCCAAATTATGTGTACATTTGTACATCATATTAACACGCTGATATTCAAAACTTTTTTCAATTGGCATCCATTTCAGATTGCTAATCAATTCGCTTGATGGAGTCTCGTAACTTTTGTTGAAAATTATTCTATCATCGAGGCTATTGGTGCCATCTTTCAAAATGACCTCCGGCCTGCCGTAAGGATACCTTTCCCCTTTCCCAGCAGAAGAAGCCAAAATAATATATTTTGGCAGATAATGGAATAGAGTGAAGGCGTAATGTAATGTATTGATTTAAAATGGGAATGCGTATCTTTTTTTTTTTGCTGGACGAGTGATTTAGGTCCCTGTCAAGAAAAGAAGTTTTATCTTCCAAGACGCCAAAATCCCCAGAGTGTAAAACACACGATCGCAAAGACACATCATTGTAATAAATTTATGATTCATTTATTTGGACCAGAAAAATATGTACAAAAGTATCAAAACTTTCTGCAAAGCACACATATTGCTACATCTTGAGAGTAACCTTGCAGACATAATGTTTTCCATTGAACAAGGAGCATCAATCCAAGAACGTCCCTTGGACATGTGCTTGCGTTTTCTATCGACGTTGACGCAATCATCACAAGGTCTCTAGTTATCTGGTTGATTAGAGTACCATTTGGTGTAGTCAACAGGTTTCCCATCGGACTACATAAACTACCCTTCGTCCGTCTGGTAAGGTTCGTAGAGTCCGATCCACCATGGATCCACATCATGGGCCGCGGAACCGGGGGGGGGGGGGGGGAGGGCTGCAGCCCCCCTCCCCCCCCCCCACTTTTTTTAGTAGACACGTTAAAAAAATATTTCGGAAAAAAGGTTCGAAAATTGTCTTAATGAGTGAAATCAGATCAGCCCACCACTTTCGAAAACGCTCCGCGGCCCCTACTCATAGCGGGCAGGTAGGCTACAAGAGAGATATACATATAGAATAAAAACAATCTTAGCTACAGTAGGAGGGCGCTTCCCCTTAAACCAAACAGCATAACCTGAAAGAAAGAAAGAAAAAAAAAAAGATAAAAAGGAAGGGAAAAGGGAAGAGGGGAAAGAGAATGTGAAAAGAAGACGCCATGACTCACTCCTACACCCTCCCCAAGTAATAACCTTGTTGATTTAGATTTCATGCACCGAGCAGAGGTGGTGCTTCCGGGGGGGGGGGCAGGGGTACAGTGCCCCCATTTTTTCGAGCTCAAAAAGAGCCCCTTTATTTTTCTGAAAAGTGACCCTTTCTCCCTAATAAATGCTGCTTTTTACTTCTGATAAGTACCCATTTTCTCCTCCTGATAAATTTCCCTTTCCACTTTCTGATAAGTGTCCCTTCTCAAATCTGATAATTTCCCTTTTCACTTCTGATAAGTACCCCCTTTTCTCTGTAATAAGTACCCTTTTTCCTCTAATAAGTTATTTCCCCCCTTCTGAAAAGTGCCCCTTTTCAAATTTGATAATTGCCCTTTTTACTTCCGATATAAGTGCTCCTTTTCACCTCCGATATTTGCCCTTTTCAAACCTGATTAGATACCCCTATTTGCTTCTAATAAGTGCCCCCTTTTCTCTCTATTATTAGTGCCTTTTCTCCTGCTGATAGATGCCCAGTTTCAAATCTGACAATTACTATTTTTACTTCTGATAAGTGCCTTTTCATCACCTGATAAAACTAAGTGCTCCTTTTTAAATCTGATATGTGCCCCTATCTAATTCTAATAAGTGCTGCTTTCGTCTCTGAAAGTGCCCTTTTTGCCTTCCGATAAATGCCCCCTTTTACCTATATTCCATGTCGTTTTATTTCTCATTTCATTTCTCGTTTAAACCACTCGACTACGACACGAGAAGATTTATATTATATACCAATGTCATACAGGGAATTTATTGCAATGTGTAGAAGTTGTCCAAAAAGAAAATGTGACGAACAATTTAAAATGGATTTACTTGATGTTAGGGAATATAGGCAAAAGAATAACCGGGGTACTTACCCAGAATTCAAACGTTAAATAAAGCAACAGGACAATCTCTTTTAAGTTAAAATATCTAAATGTTAGAAAAATATCGCCAAATTACATTAAGCGAATAAAACTTGTCCATGGAAACAAAAGGGTGCAAAAGACCGGAAAACTCCCCACACGCCAATGATTTTGCGAAGTCGTCTGACAGCCCACATAATAATATAATAATACATGTCTTTGTATATGTATTTATTCATTGAACTTCATTGATATATCCATCAATATTTTGTTCGAAAGTAAAATCAATAATCAGAACAATAATAATGATAAGAGTAACACATGACAAAACAGAACAATATATCGTGAGTATAGCATTCAAAACATAAACAAAAACAAAAACAAAATACCCATAATTGATCAACTAGACATGCTCTTTCATGCAGTATAAATTATCAGAGTAAGTAAACACAAGTAGTGTAAGGTGATGAGAAAAAGAGTCATTAAAATAATTATATACATATACACTATAGATATGCCTATAATCATGATAATAATAAACAGTTGTCGCAAAATATTGGCAAATTCTTTTATGAAAGCGTCTTCTTTGAGTGACATCATAAATATGAATCTTTCCATACTGTTTGTTTTCAAAGTTATTATTGAGTGCTTTAAGATTATCAAAAAATAAAAAATAAAATAACAAAAAACAAAAACAAAAACAGTTCTCTTCTTGTAAATTTACAATTCAGTTTCTCCACCATGAAAGTGTCGCTGATACTTCACTAAAGTTCTCTTCTTATTCTAAACTTCTCACATTGCATCACATAATAGAATTCGTATCCTACCGTCTGCATACTACATTCTTCACAAAAACGTATATTCGCTGGTATGTTGTGAAGGCAATGATATCTTTCTTTTTCAATCGGTAGGTAATGTGAGCTTATGCGAATTTTGCAGATGTCTTAATGTTTCTATCAGTAATACATGTATTCGGTTCTTGCAAAGCGCATATCACATTATGATGTAACGTAACTATGCGATTCCAAAGAGCTTTGGAAATCATACCCCGGCTTGAACTCCAGCAGCCATTACCAGCACACGATGCCATTCAAGGAATGCTCCTACCAGGTACCCATTTACCTCACCTGGGTCGAGTGTGGCAATTGTATATTAAAGGATGTTAAAGGACGTTAATGATGGCAGGGATTCGAACCCAATACCTTGCAGTTCACAGTCTGGTGAAATATTCACTATAGACCACAACACCTCTACTATGAACTCTGCAGTAGTTCCTTTAATTATACCATTCTTTCAAATTGCTTGGATTCAATTGGTGCTTTCATAACATCATTTTCATCAGCCGTCTTCATTTTCCCCTTTGTTTTTGAGGCAGGTGTAATCAAGGGACGAAGAAAGACATTAAATTCATGTTTTAACTGTTCCCTTTTTTCTTATTTCTCAGAAACCTTTTGAACATGGAGCTTCACCATTATCAGCACTGATTTGTAGAACGCGTCATTTGTTCTAGTATTGATCATGCGATATGGTGTAAAAAAGGAGCATTGTTGACATCGCGTAAATTCATGTAAGAGGGGCTTAACACACATTAAAAAAAAAGTGACATTACAATCGGTATGAAGTCCCGGTATGAAAGAAATACATACTTGACGAATAACTTATTATCTTTAAAGCCGTGTGGAAAACAATCAAGCAAAAATTTCTTTGTTAACGATCAAACTAAGAAACTGTATAAACGGTCACATGTATACATGAATGAATCATTGAGGTTTTACCCTTTGCACCTACTAAACCAATCATCTACTTAATGTATCATTGTTATCAGTGTTATTAGTTAATCATTAGCTGTTATTTTTTAATTACAATGAATAACAATCATAATGTTTGCCTTGTTTCGGACAAAAACCTATCTTATCTATATTAAGACAATATATCCTATAACCCTAAAAACTGTGCTATTTCAGAGGTTTTGAAGATGGGGGGAAAGGGGCATGATGGCCCCTCATAAGATCGCGGCTATAAGTTGTCCGAACGTTACCAAATTTGGCGTGCACTTAGTTTATGGTATAACGTACAAGAATGCATAGTTAAATTAATAAAAATTACCATATTTCTTTAATTAATGCTAACAATTATGCGAGTATGGTAATTTTTATGTATTTTTTTAATTCTTCGGATTTTGGGTCAAAATGGGTGCCCAGTGGTCTCCGATTTGTGAAATATGTGAAAGGAAGTTTTTTAGTATGTATTCGTATAAATTACACTCTTGATTTATGCAAATTGTATGCATAGATAGATTAATCAATTTTTCCTGTTTTCTGTTGTTTAGTAATTTTTTACACTTAGAAATATTATTTTCAAGTTCAGTTCAGGTTTTAATTGTATAAACAGAGACTGTGCAGTGAAAAGAAGCAACACATTAGAATCCTCCCAAACCCCATGCATTTTACACATAAATGATTTTTGATTGGCATGTGATGTTTAAATGCTACATAACACCGTAACCGCTGCAAATATGGGTATCAAAGACGGGGAGGGGGGAGGGGGGGGGGAGGATGATGCCCCCACTCCTTTTAGGGTTAAAGATGTTTGGTTTATCAATCGGATATACATATCGTTTCATTTTATATCTGATTCTAACAGCTATTTTTCTGGGCGTTGGTCTTTTCCTCTACGTTATTCTACATTTTAAATAGACAATTTTTACTCACTTAGCCAAAATGTCATTATTTTAGGAGGGTCGGGACGATGGGCGTGAAGCGTGCAATCCTTGGATGGATTCGGAAGGGTATCCGTCCAAATCTAGAATGAAAGACTGAATTAAGCAGTTGTTGGAATAATTGCCCCTCCCCTTGATTGTTATTTATCATGTTTATACGAGTGCAATCCAACCTTTGTTACATGTCTAGTTGGGTGAAAGCAGAAAAATCAAGTTTGAAAAAAAAAAGAACAATTTGAAATATAAAATAATTTCTGAGGTTTGTGAATATCAAAATGGCAAATTGGTCATGCGACTATCATGTCGAGGACAATTCTTCAGTTTGTTGTACCATAAAATATAATGACTTTCAGTTCTCTTCTTAGTAAAATTTTTCCAGGGGCTGTACTCAAGATACTGTAAACTTGTTATGGATAGCATGTCGTTATATGTTTTCCAATAAAACACCTGGATCGATAAATTTTATAAATAGATATATTTCACTAGCATCATGTGTAGGAGCGGATGGGCGAAATGTCAGACAAAACATCACAGTGACATTGTCCATTCGCCAATTTGAAATTCATAGATGTATACTGTTCTCAATTATACATACATACATACATACATGAATTTTATATGTGTGTAGTGATCCTATATGAAGTTGTGAAGTTAATATATTTTTACTACATATTTTAGCACTGCATCTCGTCGAAGCCACGTTGCTCTGAACATGATGTTTTTTTATATATATTAATGTATATACATACATATATATATATATATATATATATATATATATATATATATATATATTCACATAGGTGTGGTTAAATTTAGAGTTGAGGCATTCAAAAGTGCTCAATGCTGAAGGGCAGAGCATAATATTTGTACCTGGGTCCTGTCCGCTACCGTCGGTTTCACGCTCAACGCGATCTTCAGGCAGACTGATGACTCGACTCGGCTTGTGTATCTGCTTGCTGCAATGGATCGGTGTCACGCTTGGGTGGCTTTCTTGGCGGCCTTTTTCGGTGCCTGCACTTTGAGATGATCTCCGATCTTTTGTTTAGTGCCTCTCTGTTACTGATGATGGTGTACTTCTCCTCCGCCAAGAAAGCCACCCAAGCGTGACACCGATCCATTGCAGCAAGCAGATACACAAGCCGAGTCGAGTCATCAGTCTGCCTGAAGATCGCGTTGAGCGTGAAACCGACGGTAGCGGACAGGACCCAGGTACAAATATATATATATATATATATATATATATATATATATATATATATATATATATATATATACCCATATATACATGTTTATAGCCTACGATTAAATATTCTCATCATTAAGGTTTATGTCACCTCAGAACGAATAAACTGTGTCATTTAAAACTTTCACAGCAAAACAACATTTTTCATAGGTCAAGACGCTTTTAGCAAGGACCCCCCCCCCGAAAAAAATCTCATTACACCCCCCTCCCCCTATATCTGGACTACAAAATTTTACATCCAGTTAGTTCATAGAATTCTCAATCATTATGTAAATAATATATCATATATAGTTTGATAAAGATGCTTCCTAGCCTCACAGTTAAGGCACTGATAGTTCTTGGTGATTTTGTTCTGCTGGTTGAATCCTCCCAAAACTTGGATTTACTGTGGCTTTTGAAGTATTTTTAACCGTCAAATACTTCTAGCTCTTCTTTTATGTTCTGTACATTTACGAACTATCATGGCTTCTTTTAGAATAATTGATGCCGTTATCATCATTGTCGGTATGATTCTGTATAGTGCAGACATCGTGACAGATATTGCATTGGGGGTGCAATATTTCAAACAAGGTCATACTTTATGGTGCGTCATGACATTTTTCTTTGTTTTTGTGCCAGGAGTGATTCTTCAGATTATCAGTATATTCTTCTTCTCAAGAGGAAACGTAGACCAGATGGATTCCAAAGGATTTCAAGCGAAGCTTTGGTATTGGTTCAAGATGGGAGTAATACATGTCTTGCTTCTTGGACCCATCCTCAGGTAATCAACATTTACACACACTTAAATGCAATACGGAGCTTTGATGAGGGATGGGGAAAGGAAAACTTTCCCTTTTTCAGTCCATCAGAGTGATTAGAGGTTTTCACTAGCCTAGATTTACACTAAATGTTGGGGGAAGGGACAAAAATAACACATGATAATATGACAAAAAATATAAATACGCAAACGACGGAACTGTGCGTAAGATTTTGTAATGAGCAAATATATTTACCAATGTCTGTTCTATAACCCAATGTTATTGTTTATGAATAATGTTCGTATTCCTTTTTCCTTAATTTTAATTCAAATGAGAATGACGACAATGGGACTTTTTATTACAAATTATGCATCACAGCCTGAAGGCTGAACTGTACTCTAATCTATACAAATTCATCATGTGTTAAAAAGTTAAAGGCCTACTTTACAATGTATATAAGTAACATAAACCATGCCTCTATACTGTGAATTTACTTCTTATAGTAATTTACTTCTTTACATGTTCTGTATACATATTTAAAGGCTTTGGATATTGGAATACTGTAAAGCCAGAAACTTTTGCCACATGAAACTTTCCCGAAATAAAGAGAATATTGAATTCAATTGGCAATCAAAAGGTGAAAAGTAATATATGAGCTTTCTCATTCCTTTTATTCCTATCTGAAAGTTTATCATAGTATCAATATAACGACAAGATTTAAATAAAAAATATGACTTATTCTTTATGCCACATGTGTGTGTAGTCCTATATAACCATTTTTGTGTGCAGTGCTTTTCACTGTACTTACCTGTGATTTTTAGTAAGACTGTGTCAATTTCTTATATTTTTAATGATACCAAAATCTTACAAAACATATTCATTCTTATGTACAACATAATCGACAAGAGTTCCTTTCAAAATGCAATCGCATGACAAGTATTCAACTTTGTCTTTAAGCCCCTTTCACAATTGGTCTGCGACCGTTTGCGACCATTTGGTCGCACGACAGGCTGCAACAGGCTTCAATCGCCATCGATCTCATCAGGTCGCAGAAAGGCATTCACAAATGCAACAGCGGTCGTAAAACAAAAGCGACTAGAAGAGACCGTTGCACGAGTAAGTCGCATTTGCTCGCATATGCTCGTGCGAGTGGTCTTGGGTTAACATGCGAGTGTTGCACGAGTGATTGCGAGTGGCTTGACGCCAATCACAATAGTCGCACGATCGATTGCATGGTCGTGCGAGTGGATGTGAGACCATGCGATCGCTCGTGCGATTGAATGAGACCGGTGCAAGTGGTCGTGAGAGTATTCGTGCGAGTGGCGTGGGGTATAAAAACCCCCTCGACAATTGACCGGTAGTCAGTTTCAAGTTGGCCTTCTTAATAGTCAAGATGCCACAGAAGAAAGTTACAAAGAAGAGAAAGTTGTTAGAGGAGGGGCCCTGTTGCAGAGGATCATCTCCATAGTCCCCCTATATATACCCCCGAGGAATAGTTGCATACAGTCTCATACAGTCGTGCAACGGTAGTACAACGTTGTAAGATGTGCTGCGATCGGTCGTGCAACAGTCTCATGGTCTTAGCACAATCGCACCCATTCGCAAGACTGGTCGCTATAGGTCGCTAGCGCACGTGCGAGTGTTGCACGACCTCCAGCCCACCCACTGCGACTACTGAGTCGTGCGAACTCTAGCATCTAATCGTGCAACGTTGTGCAACACTCATACGAGAATCGCACGACTGTTCGTACGACCTAATGCGAGTGAATCGATCGCATCTGGTCGTGTCTGGATTTTGAGCATGTTCAAAGTTCAGATGCGACCAGTCACGACCGCCTCAGGTTCGTGCGACCGCCTGCAACGACTGCGAGTGGTCGCAAGACACCAAGCGATCGGTCGTGCAACACCCCGAAAAATCTGTTGCAGGCGGTCGCAAACTGGTCGCAGACCAATTGTGAAAGGGGCTTTAAGGACGGCCTTTTTACAGCGAGAAACTTGCAAGATTTGTGAATCAACCATTTCACGCCATGAAACTTCCGCAAATCTATGTAATCTGTAAAATTTCCCAAAGTTCTATATAGTATATACGCGAAAGTCATGAAATTTACTGGTTTAAGAGAATGGTGACACACTTTAGAGTTGTTTGTTTGTTTCGTTTCGCTTCAGAACAAGTGAAATGTGACTGGTGACTTCAATACGAGATATATCAGAATGTGATCCACGTTTGAATTAGAGAGGGTAGCAGACATCATGTAGAGACAGAAAGACGAGGCTGAGTGAGGGAAAGACAGATAGAGACACAGAGAGAGAGGGGGATAATAGAAAAATAAAATCGAAAATGAGAGCGTGGTCATGCTGAGATACACAGTAATACTTTTAGTAAAGATGCTAGTTGGTCTACATTAGCCAATATCATGGCAAAATAATCTATAAACTCACTATTAATCTATTGATCTATACGCAATAACCAAAGGATATTATAATTTTCATTTTTCATTTCATTTTCATTTATTTTCATATTTCTCATGTTACATTTACATTTCAAAAAATAATACATACAGAAATAACATAAAGATAGATGGTTGATATAATGTAGTGATTTTACTGAGAGAAAAATGATGGGACCTACATGAAAGCAAGCTTGTAAAGCTGTAGGCCCTGGTGAAATAATTTGTAGTAATGAATGGAGGACGGATATGAATAATGACCAATAAAAATAAATCAGAAAATTTAAAAAAAAAGGAAAGAAAAAAGAGAACATGCAGTGGTGTTGTATTTTCTTTCCTTTTCTTACAATGCAGACAAATGTACTTAAATTAATATTAAAATTAATGGTCACGTGACTGTGCGGCTCGTCTTGCATGCCGTCACATTTAGTGCAGCGACGAGTGCACAAACGAATACCCAGCGTGTGCTCTGCGTGTGTCTGGCGTTGGTCCAGCGCGCTCGACGCGTATCTGGCGATGCTCCAGCGCGCTCTGCGCGTCCTCCTGACGAGTACATTCATGCGTCGAGCTCCGCCCACATTTTTGTGCATGCACAAAATTTTTTCATGATTTCAGCGTATATTTTCGTTGTATAAAAAAGAAAGAATGCATCATAACGATAATGAAAGTTTACAGTTTTGGCAAACTGTCTTTATAAGTTTCCATGAAATGGAGTGGATTTTTAACTTGTAAATCCACAATTAAAAATAGATAGTAACATGATTAGAAAAAGGTAGAGATTGTGACAATTTACTTTGTTATAATTATCAATCAATTGTAACAAACGGAATGCATGAGATATAACGACTTTGTTTTGTTATCAAGATTTTCAAATACGATTTCAGTGTAATACATTTCTCGTTGTTTAAAAAAGAAAGAATGCATCATAACAATACCAAAGTTAAAAGTTTTGGCAGAATGTCTTTATAAGTTGCCAAGAAATTATTAATATACATAGAGTTAAAGAAATAATGACATAATATTTTACCGATTCGCTCGTCTAGATCCAACAATTAGAGCCGAAGACTACTAATTCTCAAAGTTATTCCATTTTGTAGTACCTTTCTTTTTCCATTGACGTCTTGGGTGATTATCCTTGTAAGCTTGTTGCGCAAGGATTCCGCGTTGGATCTTGAGAGCGGGCGGAAGATCCGTTCTAACCAAGACCATGCGGGGTGGAATGTTGGGGCTGCGCGGCTGTAGGTCTGGAGCGCTTTCGTTGTAGCTCATCGTAGGCTGTGAGAATCTGCTCTCTTTGCTTCATGAAAATGAACTTCGCGATGGCTCTACGATTGTCAGCTGCAGGGCCGGATCCAGGACTTTGTCAAGGGGGGGGGGGGGGAGGCATAAATCTCGGAAATTTTTCTGACAAGCAAAAAAAGAAAAAAAAAAGTTATCAGATTTTGGAGGTCTACTTTTCCTTCAAAATTATCTGACCAGCAAAAAATAATAAAGAAGAAAAAAAAGGTTTTAGCTCTCTTTATCGTTCCAAATTCTCTGACAAGCAAAAAAAAAAAAAAAAAGAAAGAAAAAAAAAGAAAAGAAAAAAAAGTTATCGAGGGGGGCACAAATTAAAAAAGGGGACACAGTGTACACTTTACTTTCAGAAGTTGAGGAGGGGGGGGGGGGGGCACAGGCCAGAAGTGCCCCCCTAAATCCGCCACTGGTCAGCGGCACCGGTGTTGCGTCGGGGCAATCGATGAGAGTTGACAATACTGATGCTCGATGCTTCCTGGTCATTTTCTTCAAGGCTTTTTAACAGCAAATTAGACTTGCAACTGTATATCTCCATCCTCGTGATTTTGTTTTCGAGCTGTTTAAAGCTCATGTACAGTATTGGTAGCAAAAAGAAAATTGGAAAGAAATATGTTAAATATAGTCTCATGTTGTTCTCCTTGTATCAAAAGATGTCTGTAAGATATCATTTGGTATTCCATCTATGATTTCTGGTGAATTTCAGTGTAAATATCTGTAAGGAATGCTTGATCACTGCCATTATGTTAGGACCCTTCCACCCCGACGGCTCCCCGCACAGCAATCTTGGGGCTTCGCATAGAGACAGCGTGTGTGCACTGTGTGTAGCTACTCATCATTGGTTTTACACGTGTGTGTACAGTGTAAAGCACATGCTGTCTTTGTTGGGATTTTACGTGCCTGTCCCGGCACATAAATTAGTTTTTGCCTCTTATTTGTTTAATATTAAACTTTAGGAGGCGAAATCTTCACAGTGTCTTAGTATTGCTAGTAATTTGCTCACTAAGTTCCGCTTTCAGATTGGGGAATTCATCCGTCTCAATCTCCAGAAATAGTTGCGGAGTTGTTAGTGACGCTAGCTTCCCCTAGCTTCGATCACCTAAATTCTTCGAATGATAGAGCTAACCTCACTTGATAGACTGCCCAGTTTGGTGCTTATCATCATGGTAAACTAAAAAAAAAAAAAAAAAAAAAAAAAGTCATATAACTCGGCTATGATTCGCTTCTCAGGGGTCTTGGAGGGTGCATGGCCATAGGGCTGCGCGGCTGCCGCTGGGGCGCCACTTTTGCCGTTGCGGCTCCTACTGTATGTACATGTAGTTACGGTATAGTAGCCATGATTCTTGGGCGTTGGCTCGGCGGTTTTGATAACTAAATGTCACTTTCCTGAGTCCTGTAAGGATTTCTGGTGAAATGTCACGGGTATAGTAGATCAAACTAGTCGGGATTAATCGAAAGTTCGGTATTAATGTTGAATATCCACTCAAAAATGGCGGTGACGGTGTCTAGATTTTATAGCTGCTATACATGTCAGGCATGGCTCACTTCGTATTTATCATCACCATCATTATAAATATCATTTTCATGGTCATGAAATAATTTGACATTAAAAGGCAGACCACTTGATACTTTTTCACAAGCATGACAAGCTTAAGAAGTATATATGTCTTATTGTTTATTTTTATTTCTTTCTCCCACTTTTTTGCGGCAACGATAACTCAATATCGGCATGGTCAATTTTCTTCAAATTTGTCTATATCAGTCTACCTGAGAAGATGTGTATGACATTTTCAAAGTCAACCGGTCATCGTTACGTCATCAAGGCGTCATTTTGTAAAAATCAAATAATTGTCATATCATATAACTGAAAGTCAATTCTTTTTCATATTTGCCATTATCAAAGTTAATTTCTTAACTCGCAGTTTCATGTTAAACGCGTGCGAATGCGTATGTCTACGTGTCAGAGCGCACGCAAAATTTCAGAATGATCCAAATCGTCTCAAATTTAACGTGCGTTTTAGGCCATTTCCAGCCTTTTTCAAAAAATCACGCACACGCGCGCAAGCCGTATTTGACATCAAAACTGTCATTTTTTTTCCATTGAAATGAAATATTTAATATTTCAGAATAATTTCTCGATGATTTTCGAGACTTGTTAGATTTAGGAAAAGGCGTATACGCACGGAATCCGCGGGCGCGCCCAGATTTAGTATGGTAATAACATGGTCATATCTTACAGACAGCGCTTTGAAACCTTTTCAAATTTGGCAAAATGATAACCCTTTATGAGAAAGATAAAATGTATTAAGATGAATGGCGTCACATCAACGTTGCGTCAACAAAGCGTCAAAACGTTGTTCTGACGTTAAGTCTATGCCTCCGAAACGGCATTGTCAATCAAGTGGAAACTTAGTATATTTATAGTACTAGGTATGAAAAATCAACCCTATAAATATGAATGACGTCACCTTAAAGTTCCGTCAGCAGAGCGTCAAAACGTTGTTCCGACATTATGTCTATATCTTCAAAATGTCACGGTCAACCAGGTCTAAACTTGGTACAGTTGTAGTACTAAATAGTCATAATCAGCTATATGAATAATAATTACGTCACGTCAACTTTCTAACAACAGAGCGTCACAGTGTCGTTCGGACGTCATTTTTAATTTCTCCAGACCGGCACTGCCAATCAAAGTGAAACTGTAGTAATAAAATAAAATTGTAAAAATTAGCTCTTTAAATGTAAATGTACAGAGCGTCAAGACGGTGTTCCGGCGTTATTTTAATACATGTATCTCCAAAGTTGCATCGTCAGCCAAGTTGAAAATTTACACAGGAACACCATCATAATGATCATTATCATTAACATTATCACCATCCTATTAAATCATCGTTAACATTGTCATAATCATCATCATCGTCATCATAAACATCATTATCGTCATCATCATCACAATCATTTATTATCATCAATGTCATGAAATAATTTGACATTAAACGACAGACCACCTCATACTTCTTCACAAGTATACAGGTATATAAGTCTCGGGATTTTTTTCTTTTATTAAAATCAACTAAATACCAGTGTAGACTTCCCCTTTGATGTGTTATGCAGAGATTTTGTTCTTGTTCAAAAAACATACATTATTACTACTGAACGACGAGAGGCTGCCAGTTCGTCCTCCTTGATCCTCTTGTGCTATAATAGTCCAGCAGATTGGTGCAGAAAATCGATGGAATTGTGCACTTTTTCATAAAAGCATAAAATTTGGCATGTAGGTAGAGTTTTTTATGCTGAATAATTCTGGATATGGGGCCACCTAAAATTCGGGCAATGGGGCCCGTTGTGCCCATTTTTTTTTAAATGGCCCTCTCAGGGTCCTTCCCCTTCAAAGTTGATGTAATCAAATCTAGTTTGATATAATGAAATATCATGTAATATTTCCCGGCCTCTAAAATCAGAAAAATGCTTTAGGTGCCCATTTTACAAATAAAGGGCCATCCTAAGTATCAAAATATAAAGTCACTGATTTGTTGATTATAAGTAAAATGCTTCTAACTGTAATCAGTCAACTTACGTCTTTGAAATCAACAACATATGTGCGACAGGTGCCCATTATAACAAAGGCCCATAAAGGCAAAAAAGAAAAGAAAAATAAATAAATAAATATCTGCAAAATAAGATTTGTAAGAATTATTTGGTTTAAATTTTAAATGGTAGACATTAATCTGGAAATCAAGATCATATACAATCCCACTTTAGGAATCACATGGCCTTTTGATGGCCCATCAAAGAAAATTCTTTCCCTCACAAGAGGGTTGCCTAATTCAACACGACCCCAAACTGTTTGAATATTTAAAGTATAACAATTGACAAGGCAGTGTGTTCTATAAGCACTTGATCTCCTTAAGATGGCCATCATATTCAAAATGACCACTGGTCTGTTTCAAGGGGGTAACCTCGCTAGTCATAAGGACCGCTATTCATAAGGAACACTTATTCATAAGGACCGCTATTCATAGCGCGTGTTAAATGAATAGCGGTTTTCTATGAATAGCGGTTCCTATGAATAGCGAGCGGACCCGGTTTCAAGATGTGGTCATTTGCATTAGGTTTATGCTGTGTCTTTAAGCTTATATCGTATAAGGAGAAAGTTATGGATATTGAAACTTTTTTTCCTAAAAATAGACATAAGCATGATACAATGGTGTATTTGCTTGAGACAAAATGAAACCAAGGTATATCTTATAATGCTGAATAATTTAAATAGTGGGGAATTCATTTCCAAGATTGCCATCAAATTGAAAAAATACTGCATAAGTGTTGAAATATAATTTGCATCTGAAAATTTTACACTGAGGCATAAAGCACCAAAATGCAAAATTGTTAATATGATAAAGAAGTATTCAGGCCCTTTTTCTTTAAAGGGACATTTAACCGTAATGGCAAGTTGCTCTGAAAGAAAGCAGAAAAACTAGAGAAGCAGACTGTTAAAAGTTTGAACGAAATCGGACAAGCAATATGAAAGTTGTAATCCCTATAAAAATTTGAATTTCAAATTGGCCGAACCGGTAATGTCACTGTGATGTAGTGGTGGACAACTCTCCTATTTGTTCCAACACACAGAATGACTAAAATGTAAATTTTTCAAAAAGTATTATTAAATATGTATTTTAGTATTGCCCCGAGGGAAAAAGGGGTTTAGGAGAAAAAGGAAAATTAATGACGGTATACTACAAAGTCTAGAATTGACCGGGAATACCTCACAATCGACTGACCCGACTGCCAATTTGAGATTCACATAGATTTAGTGATCTCATTTCTCAAACATTGATAACTTTCTTATTTTTGGTCCGATTTCTTTCAAACATTCATCATTATGTTTATCTTTTTTTCTGATTTTACACAAATCAACATATTACAAAGTATGGACTGCCCTTTATAAATCTTACGATGTCTATCATAGGTTGTTTCTTAAGAACAGATCAGTTTTGTATTTTTTCAATATGGCCACGAAGATGAAAAAAGAGGAAAGTGTAGTTTTTTATCACTTAGTTGTTTTGCATCTTATTATAGTTTATTTTGGCACAATAACATTTATATGAAGAAGAAGAGTATTTTTTGCTTCATCGGGATATTAATGTATATTGTTCATGAATAACTCTTCAATAAGAAAAGAAACATGTTATAAATGTTGGACTGATATTTTCTGTTTATAGAAATTTCCAGCATATCAGTACTAAATTCCACACTTATATACCAAGTTATAAGCTTCCAGATATAACATAAACTTCAAAGTGCCAATAGTCACATCTTAAATCACAACGGAGGCCATTTTGAAAGTGGCGGCCATCTTAATGAAATGGAGTGACCCAACGATTTTGCCTATATTAATCAGCTTGCAAATAGATTTGCTTTAAAACCCAAACTCAGGTTACTTGCAAGTAGGCATTTTAACACTTTGGTAGCTATTTTGAATTTGGCCAACCTCTGTGAGTGAATTAATCAAATTTGATTGTCTCGAATGGGCCATCGATGGGCCGATGTGGCCTGCTAAAGTTGGCTTTTTATATAACCTTGATTTCAAAATTGTTGTCCATTGGAAATCAGAAACAAAGATTTTTAGAATAAGTTATGTTGCAGATAGAGTATTTGGCTTTTTGGGGCCCTTTTTGGTCATAATGGGCACAGCGCCACATATCTCATTGATTTCAAGGACGTAATGTCAACTGATCATAATTAGAAGCATTTTACTTATATTCAACAAATCAGTGACTTCATATTTCAATACATAAGATGGCCCTTTATTTGAAAAATGGGCACCTAAAGCATTTGTCTGATTTTAGAGGCCAGGAAATATTACATGATATTTTCATATATCAAACTAGATTTGATTACATCAACTTTGGAGGCAAAAGACCATGAGCATGATGAGAGGGCCATTTAAAAAAAAATGGGCACAACGGGTCCTCGGGCCCGAATTTTAGGTGGCCCCATATCCAGAATTATTCGGCATCAAAAACTCTACCTACATGCTAAATTTCATGCTTTTATGAAAAAGTGCACCATTATTTCACCAATCTGCCCGACTAAATGGTGGTAATAGAACAGTGTGTCAACTGCTTTCATTACAGCCTTCCTGGTACTTAAACATGAATAGCATGAGTTTGAGATGTAAAAATGAGGAATAAACATAGCAAATAAAGTCGCCTCTTGTATGGCATTCTTATCATTATTAATCTTCATGATTTCAGATTTTACCGGAGCCTTAAACTAGGCTTGAAGAATCTTAGGGACAATGAAAGGGCGGACTATGTAGAAGTGGTAGAGGAGCACTATACGACCAAAATGCTGTGCCTCCTAGGAGCTTTCATGGAATCAGCTCCACAGCTCGTCCTACAAGTCTACATCATGGTGACCAGTGGAGAATTCTATGACCTAACTGGTGAGAGATGGGGTTTCCGGAAATACATATTAGCGAATTCATTAAAATCGTAAAGGCTTTTAATAACTATATTAGCCAAATCTAGGAACGACTTGCTGTGTAAGTGTATCCCATAAAGGATATTTCAAGCCTGTACTTAATTCTTTTTTCAAAATCCACCCATGGTAGTTCAGGTTTTCACTTTTATTAAGCAGAGGTTTTTAGTTCTGTATATTAAGCAGCTAAGATAAACTAATATTTTTTAAATCTTCAATTGCCCTTTTTCCCTTTACTTTTAGTGGATTTTAGTAAATTACAAATAAGATTTACAAAAAAAAAACTATTGATCTATCATAAAATAGTCTATGCCTTAAGAGGCATTTTCTAGCCTTTAAACAAAAAAGAATTAGCAGTGAAGATTTGTTTTAGGGTAATATGTAGTAAAGCAGTACCATGAGGCCCATTGAAGACATGACAACCACCTATTTTTTTTTTCTCTCGGCAATATAGAAATGAAATCATCATATACCGTAGGGAAACAAAAAGAAAGACGTGTTTAATTTATTTCAGGCCGCATAAAATTTTGTGAGTTGCCTGGAAGAACAAAATTGAAATTCTATTAATGGACATTCCAAATAATTACGAACAAATTTTAGGTTCTTTGGTGTTTTAAAAAATGAAAATATACCTCCAACGTTGAAAATATCTTTATGAAAAAATGCTTAAGACGAACATCTTTAAGCCAGTTTATTGTATGGGACAGCCCATGTTTTTCAGGACATCTCTGAAATTCGTTCCTTTTTACTGAACTTAGATGAACAAAATTATAGTTTTTCTCTTAAAAAGGACACAATGAAAAATCAAAGAGCAAAAAAGATATGGTGTACAGGACAAACATGACTGTATCTGGGTTTTCTTCATAAGTAAATGACTACTCACTTTTCTTTGTATTTCCTGATGTCGGTATCAAAGTGTGATTGTTCTCAATTGTGTTTGTGTTTGAATTTTTTCAGCTGTTGCACTTTAATAATATACATCTTCAAGAACTACAGGGTATCCGATGCCAAACAAACAAAAGAAAAAAAAAAACATACATATATATATATATATATATATATATAATGTGTGAGAAATTTGTTCTAATACTATAGCATCGGCAACTCTCGTGGGTAAATTTACATAATGTGAGAAATCAATTGAATTGAATGAGAGAAATAATTTGCGTAGCTAAATTCATTGTTCCTCCTTACTGACTTCCTTTTTGTGGAAATAACTGCAGGGTTTGCAAAAACTGTCTCCGCCGGGAGTCGAACCCGCTTCTTTGGCACTGTACGCCAAACGCCTTAACCACTAGACCACTGTCGGTGTTTGTACCTGGTGTAGCCGAATATCACTCAACCCGCCTCCGTGGTCTAGTGGTTAAGGCGTTTGGCGTACAGTGCCAAAGAAGCGGGTTCGACTCCCGGCGGAGACAGTTTTTGCAAACCCTGCAGTTATTTCCACAAAAAGGAAGTCAGTAAGGAGGAACAATGAATTTAGCTACGCAAATTATTTCTCTCATTCAATTCAATTGATTTCTCACATTATATATATATATATATATATATATATATATAAAATGAATAAATAATTTGTATACAGCTAGTATGTATAAAATTAAACCCAAATAACTTTACCCGGCATTCTATGGATTAACGGTTAACGAGTTTGAAGAAGATAAAGGATAACATAAACGACCGACGCGCGGAACTCAAGTCGGTCATGGGTTCCGCGAGAGCCCTTTCTATGCGTGTGCGTTTTTTCATGCACGTTCACAATAGTGGGTTATCTCAATCGCAGTATTGCTTTGTTGTCTGCTATTTCAAAGGTCTTCTTTTTATTGGGGGGGGGGGGGGGGGGGGCTGCCCCACGATCTCCCGGGCATTCACATGCCTTAGTCCTTTGGTCAATTTCTGGATATACCACTGGTAAACAATGAATGTAAAGCTAGTGTATGAAGTTTTGGGTTTTTTTTTTTCTTGTCCTTTTCTTATTGGAAAAGGTGAAAGGCAAGGGGAGAAGCTACTTTATGTATTTGAAAATAAAATAATTAGGTGGAACGTAGCACTTGAATTATTCATGTAGAGCAGAGATGGATTACGCTTGTTGATGCAGGAATTATATTCATATTCAAAGGTGAGGTATTTCTTGAGGTAGGGGAGGACTCAAGGTGATCACTGTTCTCAGTTACTACTCACTCTATGTTTCATGTTTCATGTATGAATTTGTGTGTTTGTGGATGCTTCTAATATCTCTATTTGAGGGGGGGGGGGGGGGATTGAGTGTAGTACTGTTGAACTTTTGGAACATTTCTTAAACAGGGAAAGATGGAATTATTTGATTTGGATTCCCTCCCTAATATGGTAAGGGATGCCAAACATATAATTGTGTCTACATGATTATATTATGAGTGTTTAAAGCTTGCCGAAAATAATGAATAGTAATTTGTTTTCATGTAATTTTCTCACACTTAATGTCAAGAGAATAGGAAATAGAAATAAAAGAGAAAAATAATCAATCAGTGTAGGACAAAATCTGCCGATATTATATTCTTGCAAGAAACATAGTACATTAGATTTCGAAGAAAATCCATATGGGATGGAAAATGTATGGTATTGGCCATAGTAAATGAGTTCTAGTGTTACTATAAGTAAGCTTTGAAATAGAAATTCGTAATACGATCGTGGATACGAATGGTAGATATGTCATCATCATCTAGACAATTCCAGCGGACATGACACCTATTTTTGGTTATTTAAGATAGTTTTACGTAAAATCAAAAGTCCTGGAACATAATTCAGTAAGTGAATCAGACACAATTGACTATCAGGGATATACACAGCAAATTTCACAGTATTCAGATGGAGAGAAAATGGACTCTTTGTTACCGTAACGGACATGACACAGAATGAACGAGGATTTTTCACTCCTGTCAATAGTTTGCAATATATGTGAGTTTTGGGGTTCAATGAGTCTAGTTTAGGTATTAACTCTTTGCCCTGTGCATTATGAAACCAATGGTTGCTGGATTATTTCAAAGTGCTATATCTTTTGTACGTGATTTCTGTCGACGATCGTCGACAGAAGCGAGAACCCGGAAGTGACAGTGGTCGACAATAGCGGGCTATGAGTTAACAGAAGCATACAATCATACTCTATATACATAAATATAGTTTGTGAAACGATTAGATTGCACATTTCCTTGTTAGAGCTAAAAAATGGCGAAACGGAAATGACAGCTTGTGCGTAACGGACATAACATTTTTGTCCGCCTTTTAAAAACCTCTATAACTTTGCTTTAAAATATTCAATGGCTCGTGCAAACCTCCTTTTAGTAATATCTTTTTCCATTCATGACAATTAACAAGCAAAAAATAAAATCTGAAATGCTTATGGTGTGAAATAATGAAACCTAAAGAGAGCACCTTTTAACCAAAATTGTCGCCACATTTTGCCCCGAAAGTGAGTTGTTTAGAAAGAAAATCATACCTAAATGTACTTGAATCCTGTTGATTAAATAAAGGGCCTGTTAAGCTCTTTTGTTGGGTACTAAATATGTCATGGCAGCACATATACTTCTGGAATTATCGCCAATTTTGTGAATTTTGGCAACAAAAATTTCTGTCGGAATGGATTATCAGACGGCCCCCTAAAAATTGGGATTAAATTACCCCCTTTGGACCATGCACCAAATTTTGTCAAAAGGAAGAGGTATGGGTGTATATTACAAAAATATAAAAACATTAAATACAAAATTCCATCGGAAAGGGGATGTAACACTCCCCTGAAAAATCATCAAAGTGCCCTCTGACGAAGCTTTGCTGCCCCAAAATTCTCTGAGTGTAGAGAAAAGGCATGTTTTTACATTTCAACCTAAATAACTCAAAAGTTTTGTATTCAACTCATGTCAAATTTACATAGTGCAATTTTGAGTATTGTAATTTTCCTGGTGTGCAATTTTGTGTTAAATGATCATTTTCTTAATAAGTTATTAAATTTTGAAAATTGTATTGCTCTCTCAAAAGTAGTAAAAAAAAAAAAAAAATTGGGTGATTTCACGCTCGGTGTTGGTGTTTAGAGCAAAAATTCTCCTATAATCGAGCTCCAACACCGCTTTTCAGATTAAGGAGCCGATACCGATATCCTAACACAACGGATCGATAGCTTAACACTTGCAACGGCGTCAGCACCATTTTCGACGACAGAAAATATTTTATTTGCATTCTTACTTCATTCCCTGTTATATATATATATATATATATATATATATATATATTTATATATATATATATATATTTTTTTTTTTTTTTTTAAAGCGATAATTCAATTGATAAGTACCGCTTATTCATTTGATATTATCATCAAATGAATATATTCAACAAGTTATTTTCCCGATGCACCCAATTCAGTATGATTATATTATATATTGTTATCGTTGCATGTATTTATTTATGTTTATGTTCATCGATGTAACGATGTACTTGTATATTTATGTTTATAACCTTAACCATATTATACTACGAATTTCCATATAATTATAAATGGACAATAAATGAACCTATGAACCTATGGCAGTATGGAATTATTAGCTTAGAATAACGTAGAATTACACGAGTAGTCCTGTAATTTTAAAAACAATCCTTATTTGATCTAGAGTGCGATAAAAAAAACTTCACAGAAATGGATAGTCTTGACAGGAACAGTAAGTTGAGATTTGATTTTTTCTCGAGTTTCTCACTTGCAGCAGAAAATGCCGCGGTAGCTAATGCAGCTTGACGCAGGATCGGACGGCGCAGCGCGTGCAGGGCAGAGACAAATTTCAGGCATTGCTTAGATTAACCGTGAAGTTTCATGACTTTTGTATTATGCACGCTGATTTACAGCTTATTCTGGTTAATAATGTGAATTCACTGGGTCATTTACTATGGAAAATCTAACGTCATATTTATAAAATCTATCAGAAAAAATAATTATGTAGGATTTTCATTCACTCCTGCAGCCCAATTACTAAAAAGCAAAAGTAGTTCCTTTCCGTGTGATCCTGATCGAACGTTAGACCAAATGTTGGCCTAGATTTAATTTCAGGCTTATAAATTATGAACATACTACCTCATAATACCTGTGGAATTGCACTTCGAATGACTCCTACTGACTCTGTTTCTCAAGACTAATCGTTAATTTTTCCACGGAGCGTGAAATGAAATTTTCTTAATCCGTGAGGGTATAGTCTTAGTGAATGTATATTTGTACATGAAATTAAACACCGATTTTATAGCAGACGATATTTGACAAAAATCAAATACCGGCAACCAGAACTAGGTAAAAAAAAAAAAAAAAAAAAAAAAGACACCAAAAAAAAAAGAAAAAAAAAGAAGCAAAACAACAAAACAGAGGTCAACACCTAACACCTTTTTCTCATTTCATGTTTTATGTTTAGATATCATGATTTTTCGGCAAAACAAACACTAACACCAAACACCAACACCGAGAGTGAAATCACTCATTGTCAGGATTATTTAAACACATCCACTGTCCATCTTCACCCGCTTAACATGGCATGATAGGAGAACTTGCAAGGTATTGGTGTAATTAACACATGAATGTTAGATTTCAGCATGGCAGCTAAACATTGCCCAGATACTTAGCAAGGTCCTCATGTCTTGCCAAACAAGTGCAGACGGATACTAGTAATGGGTGTGTTTACAAAATCGTGAAAAGGTTTTTTTCTGCTACTTTTTAAAAAGCAATACAATTTTCAGAAATTTCAAAAATTTCCCCCAATTTTTAGGGCCCGTCTGACAACTCATCCCCGTCAGTCAATTTTTTTTTCTGTCATGTTAATGTCCAGTCATACTAATTCTTACTGACAAGGTTTGCTGCATGGGGTAGATAAGGAGAAATAGACCGACTTTGGGATTTGTTTCGGGGGCTCTAGGGGCTAAACCCGACGGCTACGGTCAGGCTGACAACGGTTTGGCAATGACTTAGATGGTCTAAGCAGGGAAGTGTAATAGTTACACTTCCCTGATCTAAGTAACTTTGTGGAGTCAAATCTTGTGGGAAACATGGGGTGACTATTTCGGGACAGGCTCCCAGACTTTTAAGTGATCCGTTATATACAAACAATGCAAATAGGTGTTAATTTTGATATGGTTATATATCAGAACTTAGATTATTTTGGACATAGTATTTTTAAAAAAGACACCCAAAATAAAGTGGTAACTTCGATGAGTTTACAGATTATATGGAAAGTAAAAATAAGGACAAAAGGCAGTATACTTTATACAGACAGGGGAATCGTTTTATGAAAAATAGATTGAATTAATGGGTCGTTTCAGAGAGTCTAGAACAAAAAGTCCAAAGCTATGACATCATACTCTCTCTTGCTCCAGATCACTCACCTGTTAAGTTGTGTTTATATGATAAACCATCTTTAAAATATCAGAATTGTAGAAACTGCTCGAAGTAGTTTAGTAAAGAACAGTAAATATATAAGAAGCACGGAAGAAGAAATTCAGAGTTTAAGAGAGAAATGGCCTTTAGAAACAAAACATTTTATGAAAATGGAAACAGGCCAGTATACAAACAGATTCTCAAAGATAAAAGCAAAAGAGAGAAAAGAAAGAATTGGGAGGTTAGAGATAGAAATAGAAGATTTAGAACAGAGTTTGATTTCTGTTGATAATGTGCTTCAGGACACACCTGACAATTTGAAATATCAAAAGTACCAATTAAATGCAAGTTATGATTACATCAATGAGGGTTTGCAAATACGTTCAAGATGTTCATAGTATGAAAATGGGGAAAAGAATACACCATTTTTAAACGATAAATGGAATCAAATAGGAGGAAAAGAATAATCAGAAAAATAAAGTAAATGGAAGGACTACCCCTGATGAAAAGGAAATAATTTGATTTGATTTTTTATTTGATTTTATTTGTTTCCACGATCGGTTTACATATGTACATGAGAAAACAAAATATAAGCAATATTTTAATTATTTTCAATGGGAACAAGGGGAATAATATCAATTTTTTTATTGCAGCTATTGCAAGGATAGAGTGGATATTTTGTTACCTACCTTCTATCAGAATTTATTATCAGCCTGGACAGATATGAAAGCATATACTGAAACAGGAGAGAGTTATAGGGGTAATGAAATTTTGTTTAATAATTTGTGTTGCAGCATCTCAGAAATTTTCTTGCCAGATTAATTTCTATTTGATGAAAATATTTTGCGATGAATAATTGATCTATGTGTTATTTCGTTTGGGTGATATGATGTTCAACATTTACACGCCAAAATCAGTTTTGTATTCGATAAAATGAATATGCATCGCATATTCCATGATTCGTTTAGGTTGTAGAGTTTCAGAAACTTTCATGCCTAACCAATTTCCTATTCGATAAGAATTACATATTGCGTTTTATTTTTTATTCTTCAGTTGTTTCGTTTGGGTTGGAGTATCTTCGAAACTTTTGCTAAACTAATTTTCTATTCGATAGACAAAAATTTTTGCGTTTACATTCGATTTATCTGATGTTTCGTTTGGGTTGCAGTGTCTCAGAAAGTTTTGCGCCAAACTAATTTCCTACTCGATAACATTATATTGCGTTTTATATTTTATTCTTCATTTGTTTCGTTTGGGTTACAGCATCTCAGAAACTTTCGCGCCAAACTAATTTTCTGTTAGATGAAAAATATTTTACGTTGTGATGTCTCCCTTGGGTTATACAATGTCCAACATTTACACTAAGTCAATTTTATATTCGAAAAATACGTTTTGCTGTAAATGCAATTTATATGATGTTTCGATTGCGTTCCAGTGTCCCAGAAACTATTCGATGAAAATATTTTACGTCTTATATTCGATTCATCATCTGTTTCGTTTGGGTTGTAGAATCTAGGAAACTTTCGCACCAAACTGATTTCCTATTCAATAACAACGTATTGCATTTCAATATTCTATTTCCAGTTGTTTAGTTTGGGTTGCCACATCTCAGATACTTTCGCGCCAAAGTAGTTTTCTATTCGATAAAAACATTTTGCGTTGTATATTTGAACCGTCTGATGCTTCGTTTGGGCCGTAGAGTCTGAGAAACTTTCGTGCCATGTGCAGTCTCAGAAAATTTGGTGCCAAATTAATTTTAAATTCGATAATAAAATATTACGTTTTGTATTTTGTTTTTTCAGTTGTTTCGTTTGGGTTGCAACATCTCTTTCGTGAAAAACCTATTTTCTATTGGATGAAAATTATTTTGAGTATTATCATGATTATAATGGATCATTGTGATGTTTTGTTTGGGTTATAGAGTGTCCAACATGTACACGCCAAATCAATATTCTCTTCACGATTTTTTTTTTGTTTATGTGTCGATAAGAATATTTTGAGACTTATATTCGATTCGTCTTTTATTTTCAATTTGAATTATGTTTATTTTTCAAGGAAACGTCACATGAATCTAATCAAGAACGCAACATGTATTTATTTAATAGATCTTGATTTGGTGTGTAATTTTCTTGAATTCAACAACCCAAAAGAAACATAAAGATGAATGAAATATACAATGCTGAATGTGTTTATCGGACAGGAATTTGACGTTAACGTTCCAGAAACACTACAGCTCAAACGAAACATCGGATGAATCCGCTGGCGTAGACAGGTCCTCAAGGGCCTTATATATATATATATATATATATATATATATATATATATATATATATATATATATATATATAAGGCCCTTGAGGGAAATCATACTCCCCACTTATGATGTTTTGTTTGGGTTACAGAGTGTCCAACATATATATACTAGCTGAAGCAGCCCGTGGACATATCATCCACGGGCGCTAGCTGTGTTTATGATTAATCACAGTACCGTATATTTGTCACAATAATCAAGTGAATAAAGAAAAAAGTCGGGTAATGTGTTATTTTTTTACCAAGAAGTATTTACAACATGTGAGTATGTGTTATTCATCCAAATCTTGCATGAGTTCTGAAGAAAATACATTTTCATCTTGATGAAGACTAAATGACTATTGTTTTACTTTATGAATGACTGAATAATGATATTTATAAATGTTACGTCGGCCCTGTGGCCTGTGGATGACACACGATCTCATTTACACCTGGGCGGGATTCTCGCACACAGAGCATGGATATAATTATGTTCGAATAATATATCCATGAATAGAGCTAGAGTGAGCGATTTGATCTTGCCATGTTTCTGTGGTTTAATACTCAGAGAAATTAAGGCCATAAAAACAGAACATGCATAATTAGCGGTACGTCCCTTGTAAAGGATGCAAAAATTAGAAAAAAAAAATAAATTTATTGTCATTTTCTTTTCAGGGGGATTATGGCCCCCTTATAAGTCTTGGGAGGACCGACGGATTGACCTTTCCCTACCGTACCCCCTCCCCCACCCCATCGGCCTCCCGTCACCCCCAGCGCCAGGGTTAGTATCCTATACGTATTCATATCATAGTGGAAATATTTTCGAAGGAAATTTCGGTGGGGGGGGGGGGGCTCCTTCTTTACACCGTGGCAACCAATATTCCTAAGTGAATTAAAGAGTCCTTAAATATGAAGTGGTCGAAATCCGCCCCCTTTTTTTTTTTTTTTTACATCTAACAGTTACATGTTTCTCCCGGCTTCACCCTGTCTCATTGAACATCAACCCCACAAAAAAACAACAACAAACAAACAAAACAATTGTATCACAGAAAGAATTAAGTTCAACTAAGAAACAGACCCCAACCCCCCCCCCCAAAAAAAAAAATAACACACACACCAACAAACAAACAAAACTAAAAAACCTTGAAAGTTCAATTTATAAAGTAATGGAATGCTTACAAAAATCAAACGTCCAAAGGAGCCGAATTTTCACAAATAAAAGGCAGAAAAGGTTATGGGCACCTGAATCGATCCGAATGGATCGCGACGACCGCCCCCCCCCCCCCGATGTTTCATTGAGGCCTGTACATCATCCGCGTAATACATCTAAAAGTTACATGTTCCTCCTAGCTTCACCCTGTCTCATCGAACATCAACCCCCCACAAAAAAAAACAACAACAAAAAACAAACAAAACAATTGTATCACAGAAAGAATTAAGTTCAACTAAGAAACAGCCCCCCAAAAAACACCAACAAACTAACAAACAAAAAAACCTGTTGAAAGTTCAATTTATAATGGAATGCTTACATAAATCAAACTTTCAAAGGAGCCGAATTTTCACAAATAAAAGGCAGAAAAGTTTACAGGCACCAGAATCGATCCGAATCGATCGCGACTCCCCCCCCCCCCCCCCCTACCCGGATGTCTCATCATCCGCGTAAATCACTTGCTGAATTAAAAAGCAAATTGCAGTAGGAGCAGATTTTGATACTCTAAACAGGGAAACCCGTCTATCTCTGATTTTTATACCATTATTAACGGCGATTTTATATATTGCTTAAGGTATTTTACATCCTATTTGAGGATTACATCATCATCATAGACCTTTTTTAGCCAAAAAGGAACCGTAAAAGAAATTTAACCTACTTTGGAACACACTACCGAACTATATCCCCGCCCCCCGCTTCCGCGGATCTATCATCTCTGAATTTGCTATCCTTTTTCTTGATTTTTGCTTTTTTTGATACCCTAAACGCGTAATCCGGGTTATGCGCTTATTGTTGGAAAGGTACCCTTTTTATCCGTTTTCATGTATGTGTACCGGCTTCAATGAGACATGTCCCCACCCACCGCACCCACCACCCCATCCCCCCCCCCCCCCCCCCCGGCCGTGAAACCATAGAGTTACACACGCACTAAACTGTTATGTAACCATGAAGCTACAAAAAGTACATGGAGCAGTACATGTACATGTGCGAACAAATAACACGTGTGTTGTATACACTGAAGCCAATATACACATGCAGATATGGCCATGGAGAATACGTCACGTTGTTCTTTGGCAATACACCAATGAAGTTTCTCCAGGTAATCGGTATGGGTTGGGGGCATAACAGAAGGTACTTTTCCGTGCTACGACAGTGAGCTTTTCCATCGACAGAAATATTACTCCTTCCGGAAATTCAATGTTTAAAAATGAATTTATGAAATATGGACGGCACTTCAGCACTTAAAAAGTGCCTCCCAACCTTCTGGGGACTATTCCCCGCCCGTGGGTACCAAAAGGTGAGGACCTAAAGAGCCAGGGGAGGCGCCTATTCAAACAAAAGAAAAGGCCCCAAATCCTTAGCGTAATATATATAAAGAGATATATATATATATAAAAAGTGTGCGTGATATATATATATATATATATATATATATATATCACACGCACACTTTTTTTTAGTGTAGATATATGTAAGAAACGCTTGGTAACGGCTTTTCACTGCCTCACGCTGAGACCATATCCATCCGAAGGTTCCCACACAATAAACCCAGCGCTTCGCACTATGTGTAGCGTATTCTATAACACACAGCTATCATCATGTGAGTAATGTGTGTGGCCGTTGTTCGAATTTACATCCCCTCTTTTTTGGGCCAGGGATTTTTATTCTTTTCACCTCTAATTCGATAAATATTTCACTTGACGAGGACAAAACTTCACAGCATCTTAGTTATGTTAGTACCCTGCTATTTATTAAGTAAAATCAAAGAAATCTCACGAAAAGTTTTTGAGGGCTTCCTAAAACTATCTAATACCTTTAACCTCCCCTTCAGAGTATCTATATTTCCTCATATCTTGCCAAGCCTTCAGCATTTCTGAATAAAATTGTGGTATTTTTAATGTTAATTTAGAAGTGTCAAAGTCGCATAAGAACAGAAATCTCCCACCACCTGTTCTGAAACAAAAGTCAAAATACAATTTCCATCCAGCATCCCTTTCTCCATATAATAAATGTTTCAGCCACATCAAACGCTGTGCCTTTACAAACAATTTAAAATTCATCATTCTTAACCCTCCATGCGAGTAGTCCTGATACATTGTACTTCTTTTTATGCGGTCTTTACCTGACCACAAAAATTCAAAAGTAATTTTTCCACCTCAGCAAACAACCACTGCGGAACCACTATAAGTGACTAGACATAATTTAATTTTGATAATGCATATGTTTTTAACAAGTGTATTTTACCCATAAGTGTGAGATCCCTTTGTTTCCACCATCCCAAGATCCTTTTTATTTTACTAAGTATTTCATTGAAATTCAAATCTTCTTTTATAATCACATTCATAGAGAAATAAAAACCTAAAATTTTAATTTGCTGGACTAAATTTCCGAACAAGGGAATTTGGGTCTATCACTATCTTTGCCCATCCACAAAAAGTTCGTTTTCCCTTTGTTCACCTTAAGACCACTTACTTTCTCGAATTCTTCAAAATGATATTGAAGCCGTTTTATAGAATTTGTATTTTTCACAAACAGGGATATATCATCTGCATATAATATTTGTTTAATTTCATGTTTTCCAAACTGAACTCCTTCAATGGTAATGCCTCTCCTTATTGCCAAAGCAAGTGTTTCTATACAAAGCAAAAACAAATATGGGGAAAAGGGATCCCCCTGTCTTACTCCTCGTTTTATGTTGAAATAACCAGTGGAATACCCCCCATTCATAATACAACTGGTAATATCTGTGTATAATACACGAACCCACGAACAAAATGATTGACCAAATCCCAATAATTTAAGAACCTTAAATAAAAAGTCATGAGAAATAGAGTCAAAAGCCTTTTCGAAATCCACCGTGATCAAATATCCAATATTTTCATGAGAGGCTTGAAATAAAATATCGTCTATCAATCTCACATCTTCTCCTATATTTTTGACGTAACCTACTTGATCATTGTGAATTGTCTCATTTAGTACATCTTTCAATCTTTTTGCTAATACCTTTGAGAGTATTTTATAATCAACATTTAAAAGCGTGATTGGTCTATAATTTTGGATATATAATTTTTCTAATAACGTAATTACACCTTGCTTTATGAAGTTGCTAATGTACCCCTATAATATGCTTCATTTAAAACTTCAACCAAGAGTCCCCCCAATAAGGTCCAAAAAGTATGATAGAATTCAACCGTGAAACCATCATTCCCAGGGGATTTATTAAATTTCATTTCTTTTAAAACACTTAAACATTCATTACTAGATACTCTACCTTCGCAAATATCTCGATTTTCTTTGCATAATTTAGGAATGTCATCAAAGAATAAGGAGTTTTGATCAACAAGCGTTTTACTCAACGAATACAAGTTTTCATAATAGGATCCAATCATCTTCAATATTTTCTTCCTATCCTTAATAACCTGTTCATCTTGATCATATAATTCTCCAGTCACACTTTTCCGTTTATTAAACTTAAGTAACTGTTCAAAATATTGTGTCTTCTGTTCTCCTTCCTCAAACCAAACGGCCCTTGATCGAATCTTTAAACCTTGTCGAGTATAATCATACAATTTGTTCAAATTGGATTTTTTCCCCCTCAATTTCATCAATTATATTTCTGGATGGTTGTGCTAAAAGTTGATTTTCTAAGCATCTGATTTCCTCTTCTACTTTTTCAATTTCAAGTTTCCTGAGTTTTGCTTTTTTCTTTGTATAACTATTAATAAACTCTCTCATTTTCATTTAAAGAAAATCCCACAACAATAATTTATCTTTTATTTTAGGAATCCACTCATTTTTTAATTCGACTACTTTATCTCTAAATACACTCACAAATTCTTGATCTGCGCACAAGCTATTATTAAATTTCCAGTAAGAGTTACCGAAGTGGGGCGTGTCTGCAAAGCTCCTTAACTGAAGCAGAACACCAGAATGATCTGGTGTAATGGATGTCAAAATATCACAACAATTAACAGAATTTTGTAAGATAGACGAGCCAAACCACTGAGTAGTCTAACCGACTTAGGACAACGGGCCACTTTTGTCTAAATGTAAATTGTTTCTTATCTGGATTCCTCTTTCTCCATATATCTTCTAAACCATATTTATCAAGAAGGTCTTCAAATTTATCATTAAATCTATTTTTAGAAAAATTCCTTGGTCCCATATAATCAAATTTTCCGTCCATTTACTATATTAAAATCTCCTCCTAAAAGAAGTATATCTCCAGCGCTATACAGCTTTGAAATATGGTTATCCAGTTCTTCTAAAAATTAAATTTGCATCTTCTCTTTATCTCTCGTGGGAAAATAGCAATTAACAAAAAGAAGCTTGGATCGTTGAAATTCTAGTTTCATAACAATGTATCTTCCATTTTCATCTATAACAACATTTTCAATTTTCAGATTTAAGTTTGGAGAAATCAATACTAAAACACCTTTACTGTGGTTTGTCCCATGACTTAACAAGATTGGACCATTCCATTTTGATTTCCATTTTTCTTCTACCTCTTCCGTGCTGTAAGTTTCTTGTAAAAATGCAATGTTACTACCTTTATTCCTTCAAAATTCAAAAATGTTTATCCTTTTAGTCTTATCTCTTAGTCCTCTCACATTTAGAGTGAGTAGAGTAAAATATGACCTCCTATCCATATCTCTTTGTCATATCCCCAAAATGCAAATGAACATCAACGAGTAACAGATCTGAATGTGAACAGGCATCACAACACACCAGCCAAACAAAACCGCACCAAACATTACACTCCCATTCACACCAAACACTCCATAGATTCACCGAACACACATAACGCTGTACATATACACAATTATTCACACCACAGCATCACAGCATCCACCCATGCAACTAGCACACATACCTAACATAACACCTTATAGCCTGAACCCAATGGAACTCCCTTCTGTTAACAAAACCGTTAGGAAATATCTAAACCTAATTGGTGAATAACACAATTTCCCTTTCTTGAAAATATTAAAAAATTATCAAAAAGTGCTTTCAGCTCGTCTGAGCCATGATTACACCCAAATTATTACATGTAAATCCACTATCACTATACCCAATCATCCATAACCTTAGAAGTTACAAATTTTCCCTTTAATTTGAACCCCCCCCCCCCCTCCAAACAAGCCCAAACGGTTTGCATCCTGTTCAATGCGCCTTACTCAAATTCGAATAATCATCAATAATATTACAGTACTAGCATCCAAAATGGTGTTTGGTAAATTGTATGCAACCTCCCTTTGGTACATTGTATATGCAACACCTTTCTTACATTATCAATAAAGAAAAGATATGAAAGAAAGAAAATGTAACAATAAGCTTAAATTCGTCTGTACCATATCCAATGCACCTTGATGAAATCACACACAAAAGGGGGTAAATAACATATAATATAATAAAAATAATATCTCCAGATACATTTTCTTTTACTCCCTCCTTCCAAATCTTGCTCCTGTCATAACACTGTATTGTTATGATTTTTTTTTTTTACATTGTATGAAACATCTTTCCTATATTATGTATGCTGTTATTGTGAGAGGGAAAGAAAGAAAAAAAGAATGGTTTGTATCATAATCATTATGCTTGATTAGAACAAAAAAATCATGATTAATCCATGTACCACTGTCATTGCACCTTGATTAGATGCACATTAAAAAAAAAAAATTATTAATAATATTAATAATATATATAAATATATATATATATATATATATATATATATATATATATATATATATATACAGCCCTAGAAAAAAATTATTAGACCAGCTCCTTATAAAGGCCTAAGTCGCAAGTGTTGGCTATATCAGTAATTTAATTTTCAGAGTGATTTCTACTAGATAACTTATAATGAGTGGATGAATACTCCCCAAAACAACAGCTCGTGCAAAAACTAATCCCTCGGACAATTACCGCCAGGGTAATTACCCCTAGGACAATTAACCCCGGACAATTTTCGCTAAAGGACAATTTCATTTCATTTCATTTTCATTTCATTTATTTCCACTTCCAACAAAATAAAATGCATAGGTTTACATCGTACATAGCAAATCAATGAAACTTTACAATTATTGGTTACAGACTTACAATGTACAATAGACATAGAAAAAAACAAACTAGGTTGGTCGCGGAGGGGACTGCTTAAACGCTGGGCTTGTAGATTGCAGCCCCCTATAACTTATAATTGCAAAAATAGTATATCATTGAAAAGGGAACGTATTTGTACATAAGAGGAGCGAAAGGAACAGGAAAGGAAGGGAGACAAGGAACGAGAGAGGGTAGGACTCTTACCTATAGACACACACAACAAAACAAAGACCGACCAGAATACGGATGGCAGCATAAAATGAATAGGAACGTAATCGTGTACACTGTTGAGTGAAATAAATTGAAGAAGACGTTTGAGAAGAATTACTCAGAAGAAATTTTTAAAAATTTAAATTTAAAAGAGTTTAAACAAGGGGCATTCTTGATGCTATTATCAAGAATGGTCCAGAGCTTCGGGCCTGTGAAAGTGAATATGGATTTAGAGAGTATAGTTCTAGTTAATGGCAGATGAAATTCGTCAGATTGTCGTGAGGGGTATTGATGAACAGTTTTGTTTTTATTGAATATTATATGGAAGATTGAGGGTAGAGCATTATTATTCAACTGGTACATAAACTGACCAAGGTTATAGCGATATAAATCAGTTATCTTCAAGATTTTATTTTCTATAAACAAGGCATCAGTATGGGATCTCCATAAAGTGTTACAAATAACACGCACGGCTTTCTTTTGTAAAAGTAGTATTCTATGAAGATAAGAATTGTGTGTATTCCCCAAACAATAATGCCATAATTTAGATAGGGTAAAATTAATATCGAGTACAGCATTAGTAGGGAAGAAGTTGGCAGAAAAAAATCAACCTTATTTACAGTTTCTATATTACGGGAAATTGTTCGACAAATTGTATCAATGTGTACTTTCCATGAGAGTCTATCGTCTATTGTCAAACCTAAAAATTTCATAGAAGAGACGACTTCAATATCAGTATTATCTAGTTTAATATTAAGTGGTAAGTTATCTATAGAATTGCTAAAGAGCATACATTTTGTTTTTTGTAAATTTACTGACAACTTATTGGCTCTTATCCATTGTAACAATGTGTCTAATTCAATATTTAGGGTATTAATAGAAATATCAGGATTTGGATGTGAGAGGAGCACATGCGATTCATCTGCAAATAACACAAAAAGAGGATATTAGATGAGTTGTGGATAACATTGACATAGATTATAAATAAAAGGGGGCCAGTAAACTACCCTGGGGAACACCACAATTTACATCCTGCATAGAAGAACATTGGTCATTTATACATACAAATTGCTTACGGTTTGTTTGATAGTTTCTGAACCACTCCAAGGCCTTGCCACGAATTCCATAATTGTTCAATTTATAAAGAAGTATTTTATGATCTATGGTATCAAAGGCCTTGGAGAGGTCCAGGAAAACAACCACAGTATGATTTAATTTGTCAATAGCTTTTGTAATTTTTTCGACAAAGGTAAGTACAGCATGGTATGTGCTATGCTTTTGGCGAAAGCCAAACTGAAAATCAGAAATTATGTTGTTTTTATTATGGAAATTTAGAAGTCTTATGTATATTATTCTTTCCAGAATGTTTGAAAGAGCGGGTAGAAGAGAAATTGGTCTAAAATTACAAATATTATCCTTTTCTCCTTTTTTATAAACCTGTATAACCTTGGAAATCTTCATACAATCAGGAACAACACCGCTAGTCAAAGACAAATTGAATATATGCACCAACGTAGTTTATGACGTTTTTCAATAAAATGCTATCAATGCGTTGGAGGAATATTTTTTGCAAGATTATGTCCTATCTGAGAGAAATATTGATTGAATACAGACTATCTGAATCGTGGATTTCTACATTGTTATATTTAATATTTGTTATACGTGATTTATCGTTATTCTTATTAAATGACACTATTAATGATTCTCCATGTTTTACTAAAATCATGTTTAAAGAGAATCGACTGATTTTGAAAATATTTTCGTTTTTCAATTCGTATTATTTTGGTGAGAATATTTTTGTAAGTAGTATATTTACGGTGAGACTTTTCAGAACGCTGTATTTTGTTGGCGTAATATAAGTTTTTTTTTCGATTTACTGATCTTAAAATTGATTTAGTTATCCAAGGAAGTCTTGGACTCTTTTTATAATTAGAGGATTTTTTCACTAATGGAATATGCCTATCTAAATGGGACATGAAACTCGTCATAAAAATATTATAAGCTGTATTTGCTATCATGCGAACTATAAACATCAGCCCAATCAGCACCTTCAAGGCTTTCTTTCAATTGCGCTATTTTGTTAGATGTTACTCTTCTAAATCTTTCCGACGGGATATCTTTTTTATTAAAACTACAAGGACTTCGTGAAAAAATTGGGTAGTGATCTGATATGTCAGATAAAATAATTCCTGATTCAGGTAAGGGAATAACATTACAAAAGATTTTATCTATGAGGGTTGCTGTTTGGTTGGTAACCCGAGTTGGTTTAGTAATTAAAGGTAAGAAGGATGCAGAAAACATGATATCCAAAAATTCTTGTGAAGTATTAGTGGAAGATTTAGATATATCTATGTTAAAGTCTCCTACAATATAGCAGTCTTTTTTTGTAAATACAGGATTATGCAATAAATCTTGCAGATATTCTGAGAAGTCAGGAATATTTGAATTAGGAGGTCTGTAACATACCGTAATCAAAATGTTATTGGAATTTGGTACTCTAATTTCAATGACGATTAATTCAGCAATTTCAGTCATACAGTTGAAATCACTATGAATAAAATAATCAAAATGTTGATTAATATAGAGAGCTATCCCACCTCCCCTTCTGTTAATTACTTCTAAGGGCACCCCAACGGATAGATAGTTAGGAACAAATAACAAAATGTAAACATTCTAGATGATAACTGTCCTCAGGGACATTCTCCAGGGTAGGGGTTGTGGAAGAAATGTCCTGACAGAAGTGGTCTGGGGATAATTGTCCAGGAGGTATGCCTGATTGTCTCGTAAAGCCACGTTCACCCTTTGGAGGCAGCTTGTTCAGTTCTTGGTGGAAAATTGCCACATTTGATGATAGCAGCCATGCCTTGTGGCATGCTGTCAACAATGTGTCGCATTTTTTTCTCCTCACAGCAGCTCATTCATGCTGCAAGAATGTTTTCTTGTTTCATAAAATTAATGTTCTGATACCTTTGATATTTATGTCACACGCAATTGTCTCAGTAGAATAATAAGCAGGCCATGGTGCTCAGACCAAGAGAAGTAACACTTGAACTTCATCCTCTAAGACTTTTATAGTCTCTCAGGTGGGCCAAAAACTCATTCTCATGGGAAAACAGGGGTTTGGTAATTGTCTGGGGAAATTTGTCCGGGACAATTTGTCCTGGCTGTAGTCGTCCTAGTGGTAACTATCCAGGAGTAAAAGTCATAGGGGTAATTGTTCTAGTTAGTAGTAATCCATTAATCATGAATTAGCTGTTGATAATCATTTTCCTAATTCCATAGACAATGGACTTAACACTACTCATATACCCAAAAATAGAGCTGGTCTAATAATTTTTTCCAGGGCTGTATGTATATATATTGAATATATATATATATATATATATATATATATATATATAGTGTAGGGTGAGGGTGGGTAAATGTGTATATGGTTTTTCTCTTTACATGTCCAAGATACAACTTTAGCATCATGTTTTGCAGTTTTGTAGTATGATTTGAATATTGAGCGAGCAAACAATATTCAAAATTTGTGAGGTCGCAATCATATTGTAATATAAAAACGGGGAAACGCAATTCTGATGGGGTTTCATTTGCAAAATTTCAAAATGAAAATTTATTTAATAAGCTATACTTTTATATACGAGCGAGCGTAGCGAGCGAGCACTTGGGAATATTGGCTGTAAGTCACTTTGGATAAGGTGCACATGTTATGGAAATGGGAAACGTATTACTTATGATGGGGAAAAGGACACTTCAATTATTAGAAAAATAAATGAATGTGTAGGAAAGGTAGAAAGGGCAGTTTATCAGAGGTGAAAAAGGGCACTTATCACACCTGAAAAGGGGCATTTATAAGAACGGGAAAATGTTCTTATACAAAGTAGAAATATTAAAACAGTGTATATATATATCACAAAGAAAAAAAAAGTTACATTTTAAGGAATAAAAGGGATTGGAAAGGAAAAATGCTCTCGTTGAAATAGCTCTGCTTACCTTTCTGACGGATGGCTTCAAAACGTCTACTTAACAATCTTGTTATGCAAAGTCACACTGCGACCGAGCGAGAAAGTTTTTGAAAATTTCACCTTAATTTAGAAGGTTGTAAAAGCTATTTGGTTACAATTTCCTTTGAAGGGAATGATTCATGATGACTGAAAGAGTCAGTTGATTTCCTTTTTCATGGTTGAAAATATGTCGGGCGGGAGGGGGGGGGGGGGAATACCCCCTTACCCCCCCCCCCCCCACTGAATACGCTAGTGCTCGGCAATCCAAATGGAGTATCACATGCATCATAATAGAATGCAAAGTCTTTTATCGAACAGAAAAGTAATTGGCGCGTAACTTACCGAGATTCTACTATTCAAAAGAAATAACAGATGAATCAAATATATAAACGTAATTTTTAAATAGAAAATAATTGATATTGTGTGTAACTTTCTTTAAATCTGAATAAATCTGAATATGAATTTCAAGACTGTATGATTAAAATGAAATACCAAATTAATCCAACGTGCAACGCAGAATGTTTCATGGAATAGAAAATTTGATTTGGCTTGTAACTCACCGAGATTCTACAACAAACTTAAACAACAAATTAATGAAAAATATGAACACAAAATTTTTTTATCAAACAGGAAATAGATTTAGCGTGTAGATTTCTGAAACCCTACAACCGACGTGACCAAAACTAAATGCCAATAATCAAATAAAAACGCAAAATGTTTTTATCAAGTAGATTTTGTTTTACTTACCGAGAATCTACAACCCAAGTGAACCAACAAATTAATGAAATATGCGACGCAAATGTTATCGAATATAAAATTGATTTGGCTTGTAAACTTCCACAGATTTTACCATGGACGCCAAACCCGAACGATACATCACGTGAGTCTAATTTACAACACAATATATATTTATCCGATAGAAAATGGATTCAGTGCTTAACTTACCGAGATTATAAAACAGCAACGAAAAAAAAAAAAAAGAAAAAAAAACAAAACAAAACAACCCCCCCCCCCCAGATGTATCTAACCCCCTTTCAAGACACACCATGTTATCCTGTATTCACACGACGTATGGATATACGACGTATTGATATGAGGGCATTCTGACACAAATTACCATTATACGATAATTGTATGGCAGCATTCAAACCTCGTACACTGTCAGGTTTCATGGGGAGCTCATGAATATGTACGAGTCTCTCCCTTGTGCAGTACGAACTTTGCGCGGGCTTTGCACAATGTATATATAAGCCCCGCCAACTTATACGACGTATGGATATGAGAGCATTCAGACACAAATATACGTCTTATGAATATAGGATCATCGTAAGAAACGATGCTTTTAGCATCGTTTCGATATACGACGTATCAATAATGAAATAAATAAATAATCTGAAAGAGAAGCGAAAGACGTGACCTTAGTCCGATCTGAGTCAGTTTGTAGGCGAAGACAGAAAGATGACCGCGGATGTTACCGCTAGACCAACCCCCTGTTCAGACTACGAGAATCGTCCTAAATTCATTGTATGACTTTACGAGAATCGTATAGTTATACGATGAATAATTAAATTTTCATAGTCAGAACATCGTATGAAGAAACGTCGTATAACTAAACGTCGTATAGCGAAACGCATGTTTGAGCATTGTTTCGAACGAAAACTCGATAAAGATTCAGCATCCCCTCGTAGTCTGAACATCGTATCGTACGAGAATCGTATAACTGGGCGGGGCTTTTCGTGTGCGCACTGATATGACTAATCAGCTGTAATGTCGTTTGCTCCATCGCTGTCCTTGACGTAATCTAATACAAAACATACAGTGTCAGCTGATTTCCCCCAAACCTGTTTCTTTACACGATTTTGTAGTCTGTACACTCCTTTCGCTAATCATGATTCTTTATACGAATCTCGTATAACTTTCCTGTAGTATGAACAGGCTACAACTTACATCTCGATCGTGCTCGATCAGGCAGTCTTTCCTCAAGTCTTACTTATGTTCATTTTTTTTAAAATTTCCAAACGTCAATATCTCTTGTATCCTGTTACCATTGAAGTTCGTGTTAAGTTTTGTTTGGTTGATTTTGTGTGCTAACTGTAAACAAATTATATGCTGGCCTCAGGTACCCTTTAAAGATTCAATTAGAAATGGATGTCCCTGACTCTTATTTATCTCACACTTCAAAGAATTGAATGCTATTTGATTGTATCTTAACCTATCTTCATTTGTTTCTTTGTACATGTATATTCTCATGTTTCAGTTGCTTCGGCAGTGGTGTCTTTATGTGCCCTCATATTGGCACTTGAAACATATTTCAAGTATGAACGAATCAAAGAAGAGAATGGCAATATCACCTTCGGTGGTATGGCGTTACGTATTGGATGGCGTCTACTCAATCTCACTGCTCGAGTCCTCGCGTTGACGCTCTTTGCATCAGTCTTCACGTGGTGGGTCTTTGTGTTAGCTTTTGTTCACTGGATGATCATGGCTGGCGGGTTGTTATGGCTAGACATAAAACATAATCAGGCGATCGATTGCATGTCCGTATTGCGTAATGCTCTTTTAGGAGTGACATACATATTCTGCTTCTTTGACCCAAAATACATTAAAATTTCTATGATATATAAGGCACTTCCTTTTTATGGTGTCATATTCATTGAAAACACCACCATGTATTGGCTGTGGTATTATGAGCAGGAGTCTCTGGGAGAAAAGTACAGAGTGCTTGCTCTTGTGTTCATTTGGGGTGGGTTTTTCTTAGGGCTCTTCCTCATGTCTCTTTATTACGTTTACTGTGATCCTAATAGTAGAATACAAAGTGAGCCACAGATGATCAGACTAGAAGATTCCCAGGTCGAAATACCCAAAGAAACCACTGGAAACCAATGAGGACATTTTACTGGTGTCTACTGGGATTTAGGATTCTGATGGTTTCTACGGGAATTTGAACAGATTCCAGCAGAAATCCCACAGAGCCGGTCAGATCTCACCGGTGTGAAGAAGGGTTTGAAAATACAGAGTCAAATCAATAGAAACCATAAGATTCAACTGGATTGAAGACCAGTAAAAACCATCAAAAACCAGCAGAGTCTATGTGGTTTATATTAAGGGTGTAAAATCAGAGTCAAATCGTAAGAAATCAATGGAAACCAGAATAGTCTAATGGTCTGAAAAAAGGGGCTTTATTACCAGTAGAAACCAGTTAGAACCAGGAGACTTTATACCGGTTTGAAGAAGAATGTTATAATACAGAGTCAAACCAACAGAAACTATTAGATTCAACTGGATTGAAGACCAGTAAAACAACAACAACACAAAAACAAAAACAGCAGAGCCTGTGTCAGTAGGGTATCTAAGGGGGATATCCCGTGCATCCCCCCAGGACGAAACGAAACCAACTTTATAAAAATCTTCTTTATATAATGTATTTTAAGATATTGAAGATGTTAACAAGAAAAAAAAAAAGTGGCCTCTCATGGCGAAAATCAAGATCGCGTCCAATGTGTCGAAAATAGACTTTTATTTGTTAAGGGGTCCCATTGTACCCATTTGACATCTTCCCCTGTAACTTTTTTGTATAATTATTAGATTTCATTGAATCTTGGTCAGCGTATTAAGAATTATATTCCGCACATTTTGATACCAACCAAACGTATTTACGGCAACCGTCTATTTCAGTACAAACCAACATGGTTTTTAGAAGCTTTTGATATTTTGGGGTGAAAATTGATTCACTTTTTAAACTTTAGTTTTAATATGGGTTAGATGCAATATTCAGACAGAAGAAAGATATTTGACATCTCTTTGTTGTATATAAACACCATTTTGATAATGGTCATCTATATAGCTTATCAGCAGAGTACCCTGCAAAGCATTTAAAAAACCCTCCGTTTTGTAAAAATTTTAGATTTTTTATATTTGTTAACCCAATGAGCACATGAACAGTTACCAACAGATACATGTTTGTATCAATTTCCGTTGCCATGGCAACCGTTATTCATGTAAATGCCATTTTTTTTTTTTTACAATTTTTTGAAACAGAGATTGCTTTGAACGTCAAGGATTCAGCGTAAATGTGAGTTAGATAAAATAACAAGGTAGTTGTAGTATTGTTTGTATATCTTATACAACCAAATACGATTAGTTGTAATTATTGTTCTTTATTTTTAGGTTTATTATCTTTTTATCTAATTTTTGTTTGTTTAGCTGATTATGTCACTACGTTTCTAATTGTGGCAAAGCGATGTCTTTATTCTTTCTTACTGGAACAACAAATATTAGCTTGCTCATGTTGAATGAAATATGCTGATAGGATATATTGCTATGAATATAATGTATAACTTTAGAGACATTCAACAAATTCATAAATAATACAGTCTACCACTCTGATAATAGGTGATTTCTGTTTTTAAAATCCAATGTCGTAACCTAAGTGGCTTAAAAAAGAATTTGATGCTAAGATTGGAGGAAGATTTGCTCCACTTCTAGTAGGTGACACAGATGCTGAAAGCTTCAACAATCAATTAAATAAAAAATTTATTGCCACTGCAAAGGAGGTTCTTGGAAGTGCAAGGGTCAAGAAAAATAAATGGATGACCGATGAGGTACTACAGCTGCGTGACATACGCAGGAAGATGAAAAGGAAAAGGTTCCAAAGTAATGCTGACCATGATGCGTACAGAGAATCCAACAAAGAAGTGAAAAAAGCAACCAAGAGAGCCAAAGAAAAGTGGATCAATGACCAGTGCAAAAACATCCACAACTGCATGAAACGTAACAACACTGCAGCGGCCTATACAACGATAGGAAACCTCACTAAATAGAAAGGAGCAAGAATGAAAGTTAACGAAGATAGAAATGGTAGCCTACGTACTGAAAAGAAGGCCGTTCTGAGTGGGTAGAGGGAATGCTGCGATGAACTCTATAACTAACAACTATCATCGGATCAGAAATTGCTAGACAAAACTGAGATCGATCACAGCTACTGAGAGAGAGAACGATCCACTAATTCGTCAGTCTGAGGTTGGAGAAGCAGTTAAGTGCTTGAAAGGTGGACAATCACCAGGCATAGACAATATACCGACGGAGTTCCTCAAACTCGGTGCGCAAACTATAATAGAGGCATATACAAAGCTGTGCAACAAGGTGTAGAAAACTGGTGGTTGGTCCTCCAGTTGCTCCTCTTCTGCAGATTTTTAGGAATACCCGGTACTGTCCTCTCAATGATAGCTCACTCTAAAGCATCCCAAAGAAGTTCCATATGGTTCATATCAGGGGAGCAAGCAGGCCCTGGTACCTTCTGCATCCCGTCTGCATCAAGAAATTTCCTCACTGCAGCTGTTCCATGAGTTTTAGCGTTGTCGTCTTGCAGCTAAAAGTTGTTCACACACACCTTTTTTTTTTGCGTGTGGGAGACAATGACTCTCCAGGATGTCCCGGTACAAGACGGCGTTGACGTTTCCATCCTGGCATTACCACTGGCGTTTTTCCTCCTCAGTGACCACTGGCCCATACCATCAGTGAGCCGCCACCTCCTTGAGTTGTTGCATGGATGCGGACGTCGACGATGTTCCCGCCACGTAATCGCCGCACCCTGTGCCTTACAGTTGTACGGTAAGGATACAGTAGCTGGCATAGTAAGGATGACATGTTGCCTGAGCCCAAGCTGTAATCTTATGTACCCCTGAGCCTAGCGGAGTGGAGTAACTCTGTGTAGAACAGTCAGGTATAGACACTGGGTAATTCGTCTTGCTCGCTAACCATATTCAAGCAATCTCCAATTTATAGTTTGGATGGAAACGTTGTTTCCGTGGTGTCTTCTCCATAATCGACGAAGGCTAAAGGCTGGTATTTTCTTGTTTCTACGGCACAGATTCTGTAGTTCCTGATAATCTCATCTGATAGTCCGTCATGGTCGTCCTGGAGATCACTGTGGCCTCTAATGACCCTCCTCTCGATGACGTTAGGATTTTATAGACCGCCCTCTGCGATGGTCCAAGGAAATCAGCAATATCAGCTTATTTGTGTCCAACCTGTTGCAGAGCAAACACTTTTCGGCTTATTACCAGTGGCGTCAGAAGGCGCATATCCTGGGAAACGTCTGTGCCAAATTTGGTTGAAAATCATCAGTTAACTCTGAAAACGTGGACTTTTTGCAAACAGACTTTTTGCAGACAGAAAATGGCATCGCAGGAAATGTATTGTCTTTTCTAGCGTTAACAAAGAATTTGTTACGTAATGAAAAAGTATGCATGAACTAATTTCACTTCAGTTATGGGGACTCAAAATGTAATCATTACATCTGGTCATGAGTGATTACTAATGCGTTTAAATAGGAATAAACAGAGGAATATGTCTAAAAACAAGATTATTCCAACTTTATGGGCAACAGTGTACCTTGTTGATATTAACAAATGTATATTTGTTAATCTAATAAATACATTCTTCCAAGGTCTACTAGTTTCAACTTGTAAAACTGGTTCCTACTGGTTTCTACTGGTCAAAGTACTTGGACTCGTAGTAATTTCCTTCTGGTTTCTATTGGAATCTACCCACTTTCCAAACTGAAACCAGTAAGTATTGGTTGTGTATAGACCAGTCAACTTCCCTTATGAGTGAGTCAGAAAAAAACAAAACTTTTCACTTTTATAATTGACTATTGTTTTAGGAGTGGGTTTAAATATGAACGTGTGTGATATGTACTTGTAGAGTATTTACCCATGCTTCTGTTGATACCATATTCATGGAATGATATTTCATGGTTGGTTGCAAAGAGGTCAATTTAAGTAACTTGGTCAAACCCGCTTGCACTAACTGACGCGTGTGGTGGATGAAACAAGCAAGAAATAATGTGTTTCTATCAAAATTGTTTATCAATTCATGTTTAGGTTAGATTTTATGGATTCTTTTCAATAGCCCGCTTCTGTAATGTATACAAATGTATGCACATAATTCTCTGAGCACCTAGTGAGAAGCTATTCCATTAATCTGCTTTTTATAAATGAGCCTCAATGCTTGGAATCCAGTTTGCATACATTATCTGTTGCTATGTCCGGCAAGCCTCCGGCAAGCTTTCAGGTTGTCAAGAACAACCTTTGTTTGAAAGGTATGTATAAAATTTGCATACATTTATACAGTTATACAGTTATGACCAATGCTTGGAATTCAGTTTGCATACATTATCTGTTGCTATGTCCGGCAAGCTTTCAGGTTGTCAAGAACAACTTTTTGTTTGAAAGGTATGTATAAAATTTGCATACAATACCGAAGCGGTCTATTACGTATGACCATGTTGTGCGTACTGCCAGAAATGATGTCATCGAATCACTACAGCAACATGGCAAAACCAAGCTTCATCCATGATTTGGGAAGCATGGGGGTCTTGCAAGACACCAGAAACGTAAGGCTATCTGTCAGGAAGAACCTCTTGGAAAGAGTTTAGGCGCCGAATCATCAGGAATGGAGCGATTTGACTCTTGAATGATCTCTTTGTCAAGCCGGACCCATCTCGACGTAACAACAGTGCTTTCATTCAACTTTCCGGGCCTAAGTTGGTCAGACCATGGATTCCTTATCAGGAGAACAACTGCTTTGGAGTTGGCGCAAGTGGGTTTTGACCTAGTTACCTAAAGCGACTTATGTGCAGCCAACCGAGAAATATTATCCCATGAATGGTACAAAAAGAAACGAAGGACAATACTCCACATATCAAATACGTCCATATTTACAACTCATTCTTAAAACAAAGGCAATTACAAAAGTGTAAAAGAAAGTGTAAAAATTTCTGACTCGCACTGTAGAAGCCAGTAAATATTTCTTCCTGGTTTTCTACTGAAATCTATTAAACTTTCCATATTAAGAGCTAGTAAGAATTTTCCTACTGTTTTTCTACTGGATCGTTTTTCATATTAAAAGATCTCGGTTGATGTCTCTACGTGTTTTCTACTGTTTCCTTTTGAAACCAGTAGAATATCCTTATGTGGTTTCTAGTGGAATCTATTCATTTTCCATATTGAAACCAGTCAATTTTCCCTCTGGTTTTCTACTGCAATCTATTCACTTTCCATCATATTGAAACCAGTAGAATTTCCTTCTGGTTTTCAACTAGAATCTTTTCGCTTTCCATATTAAAACAGTAACAACCAGTATAGAATTCTACTCGTTTTATCTCTAATGTTTTCTAAGGGGATTTCGACCTGGGATAACACATATTTAAGGCGCTTAGGGAAATGATTAAATAGACAATGAATTATGAATTGAATTATAAAATAAGAAGTGTGATTCAAGTACATGAATGTTATCCTATGTATAAAGAAGTAATGTTTAGAAATATGAATTGTATACTACCCAACATGCATATCATAACTACACTTAAATGTCAAACAAGCTCGACAATACATCGTCTGATATGTATTTTCTTATATTCATTGTACTTCACTGACATTTCCATCAATATTTCGTTCGATATAACATCAATAATATAGAAATGGCGAAAAGAAAATGTATATCATGAATAGAACAGAGGTATCAAAACAAACATCCTTATCTTATTATTGATCAGCTAGAAATCTGTTTCATCTGATTGTATTGTACGCTTATACGGTACATATCTACATATATTATGCAGGGGCCGCGGAGCGTTTTAAAAAGTGGGGGGGGGGGGGGGCTGATCTGATTTCACTCATTAATGACAATTTTCAAGCCTTTTTTCCGAGCTTTTTTTCATGTCTACTCAAAAAAGTGTGAGTGTGTGTGTGTGTGTGTGGGGGGGGGGGGGGGCTGCAGCCCCCCAGCTCCCCGGTTCCGCGGCCCATGTTATGTACAAGTAGTGTAAGGTGATGAGAATATGAGCAAATAACTTACCCTTAGAGAATAAAACATACTTGTACATTGGATAGAGATACGTTTCAGAAAACTAATCTATTAAAAGGTTACGACGTTGATTCATTGCATGTCTCAAAACGGCAAATCTTTGTATGAGAGCGTCTTCTTGAGTGACATTGTATAGATTTCTCGAAACTGTTTGTGTTCCCCCCCCCCAAAAAAAAAAAATTATCCTTCAGTTGTTTAGGTCAGTTATCAAATAAACTGTTCTCTTCTTATTTTAAAATTCTCACATTGCATGGCATAATGTGTATGCTGCTTATTATAGTGATGTAGTACACTGTAATCTTTCATTAGTATAAACTCGTGACACCTCATATTATAAAAGGCTCAATAATACTATACTTGTAATATATTTTCTCAGTAATTCAAATGAATCTATTCTCTAATGCCTAACTTTCGTCTTAATTTTCCCACATATAGTGTATTTTCTTTCTTACCATCGAATTCCTTACTATATGTAAAGAATCGTATTCATAATTGGTATTCTCACAGTAACTTGTTCTGGGCGCCCCAACACAAGCTTTGCTTTCCGGCTTTTCGCCTTCCTTCTCATTTCTAAAAGTATCCTGTTTCTCATCACTATGTTTACCATATCCCAATATATATATAAAAAAAAAATGATGTCATACATATTATTTATGTTACCAACCAATGAAAAAGAAATTATCGACATTGTTAATAACTTAAAAAATAAGAAAAGCCCTGGATTTGATAATATAACAAATGAACTGCTCAAAAATATTATCAATGAAATCATTGTTCCTTTAACCCATATTTTTAACATGTCAATCTTAAATGGTGTTGTTCCAGAAAAATGAAGATAGCCAAAGTGACACCGATCTTTAAAAAAGGAGATACACAAGAATGTAGTAATTATAGACCCATTTCCCTACTAACGACATTTTCAAAAATTCTAGAAAGACTCCTTTATAATCGGACAGTAGATTTTTTCACGCGGTGCCAAATTTTATATGACTGTCAATTTGGATTTCGAGAAAAACATACCACTTCACATGCTATTCTTCATTCAAAAGATTGCGTCTGCTCTTGGCAATCATTGTCATACAGTTGGTTTATTTTTGGACTTCTCCAAGGCCTTCGACACTATAAATCATGATATTCTCTTTCATAAATTATTTCATTATGGTGTTAGGGGAAAGGCCTTGGAGTGGTTCAAAAGTTATCTCACAAATAGAACACGATTTGTTTCACTACATGGAGTAGAGTAAAAAAACAACAACAACCAGTTACTTGCGGAATTCCTCAAGGGAGCATTCTTTGCTCCCTAATTTTTATCATATATGTAAATGATTTTCAGTATTCATCTCGCTTATTGTCATTTATACTATACGCAGATGATTCAAGTGTATTTTTTTCTCACAAGAACCCTCAAACCCTTCTTGAGGTTGTGAACTCTGAGCTGCAATGTATTTGTGAATGGATATTTGCTATAAACAGGCTTTCATTGAACTTAGACAAAACTAATTTATGCTATTTAGCAAATCTATTTCAACTCTACCTGGTAATATTTCATTGAATAATGTTCAGATAAGTAGAGTTCAATTAACTAAATTCCTAGGACTTTTTATTGACGAAAAAATGACCTGGAAAATACATACAAATCATATTTGCTCGATATTATCTAGAAATACTTGTATAATGTACAAACTGATGTCTATTTTTCCATCCCAAATTATGTATATGTTATATTCAACTTTATTGCTACTGTATATAAATTATGGCATTCTTGCCTGGGGTAATTCGACGAAACTCCAACTGGATAAAATTTTGGTAATACAAAAAAGAGCAACATGTATCATTTTTAACGCGCATACACGGGCTCACACGGGCCCTCTCTTCTTTGAAAGGCGTATTCTGAAAGTTCACGATATTTTTAGTCTACAGCTGGGTTCCCTAATGTTTCAACTGAACAATAACGATTTACCTCAGGCACTCAGTTATATGTTTACAAAAAACAACCAACTGCATAACTATCCTACACGTCAAGCATTTTCATACCATCTTCCAAAAACCAGAACACGATTTGCCTATAATACAGTTGTCTATTCCGGTCCCAAATACTGGAACTCTCTAAATCTCGAAATAAAAAGATCTGTAAGTACATTTGTATTTAAAAGAAAGTTGAAGATGTTTCTTTTGAAACCATATTGTAATTTGTAATACTTCTTGGTAATACTCTTGTATTCATCCGATATGCATTCGATACATTTATGATATCCTTTATTTAACGTGCATGTGTACCCTCACGATTACGTCATGGCTTCTATATATATATTGCCTCATTTACCATGTTTACTATGCTGCGACGTAGTGTTAAAAATTCTCCACATTGAAATAACAGCTGCAGATCCCCTTGCAATTTAGTTTGTCTATCCTTTCTTGTCTTGTAAAGTACCCGTGCGTCCCCGTTCTCGTGATCTTTGTCTTCGTTCTGTATAATGTTTTCCTTTTCCTGTTCAGTTCCTCCCTTCCTATAGCTTCCTTTCCCTTTCTTTCTTTTCCTCCTTCCTCCCTTCTACCATTATTTTCTTCTACATGTCTGTAAATTATTTATTAACTGGGGTCCATCAACAACAAGCCTAGCTTTCCTTTAGGCCCCCATGCACCATTCATACATGAACGTAAATCTTTGAATTACATGTACTCTCTATATTTTCAGATTCTTTCATTTTTGTGACATATCTGTTCTTGAATTATGTAATCTATTTTTATTATTCCAGAATGTATTTCAGAAAGTATAATTTATATTTGATTGATTTGTGTGGAAAATAAACTAAACTGAAACTGAAATATAGCAAGTGCATAGCTAATAAGGCATCTTGAAGCTCTTCGGCTGATTCTGCTAAAATCATAATGTCATCAGTATATAATAGAACATACAGCCGCAAAAAGACCTCCACATCATCATCACTTATATGCTCCCTTATCTCAGCAGAGCACATATCTAACCCATTATAATGTCTACTAACAAAATATTCAAAATCATCTAAAAATACTGCGAAAAGCAAATGAGATATGCTATCATCTTGACGCACCCTAATGTTACATACAAAGAAGTCAGATATGTTATGCCCAAGCTTTATGCACGACTTTATATTTTCATAGATATTGTAAACAACATTAATAATTTTACTATTAATACCATAAGAAATCAACTTTGACTATAAGCTAGATCTATCGGCAAGGTCCATCGCGTTTTTATAATCTACAAAAGCACAATATATTCTTTTCCGACCATGTAAATACAAATCAATTAGACCATGTAAGGTAAAAATGTGATGAAGAGTACTATAATTTTCTCGAATGCCAGCTTGTTCGTCACCTAAAATTCCAGCACATACCAAATATTGGGTGAGTCTATTGATACAGGCAGTGAATAATTTACCTACACAACTCAAGAGAGTAAGGCCTCTGTAGTTGTCAGGGTCATCCAGTGACCCTTTCTCATACCCAAACTCCAAGCAGAAGGAACCATTCCTGACAGTAATATAATATCAAACACTTTAACTAGAACAAACACCATTTTTTTAGATATTCATTTATGACATTGTCGATTCCACAAGCCTTGTTATTACGTAAATGTTTAATCATCTTCATGACTTCCTCAAAACTAAAATCTCGATTAATATCTTCATTGAGAGAATGATTTATCACGGTAGGATCAAACTTATATTCTTCCCTATAGTGTCTAAGGTTTTTGGTTTAGTGCTTAACTTTTGAAAGTGTCTCATGAACATATCCATAGATATATTACTTTGTTTTTCAACTGATTTACAGGCATTAATTAAGATATCCCAGTATTTTTTTTGGATTACTACTTTTGAAATCTCTCAGAGACTCATGTAAATTCTTATTGTAATGTCTAAAGGTCTTCCTTATAAACTCGTTTGTAAACCTTGGATTTATTCTTCAGTTCGACTTTAGCTTCATCAGTTCTCAGATTCTTTAATCTATGTTTCACCTTAAAGTACTCTTTTCTTTGAACCTCGCAAGACTTATCAAACCAAAGATTTATCCTTAGTAGTACGAGCATGTGCACCAGGCTTAATAGGTTTACTAGACGGCAGTGTATACAGCCACACGCGTGTGTCTCTACCATACAGCCAAAACGCGTGTGGCTGTATCCACCGCCCAGCCGGAGGATACAGCCACACGCATTGGCGTAGACAGGTCCTCATACCTGGGGGGGGGGGGGGGGGGGGGGGGGGGGGGGGGGGGGGGTATTGCTATTATTTGATTTTTATCAAGATATTCTTTATCTAAATCTTCAAACATGTATAAAATTATATAAAAAGATTGATGTATTTGAATTATGTAATCCAGGAAACGATACCATATGCATCTTTTACCATCTCTCTTCTCGTTCTCTCTCTCTCTCTCTCTCTCTTTTCCTTCTGCCCTTCCCTCTCTCGTTACCCCTGTTTTTTCCCCCTGTTTTTCCTCGCTCTCTCTCTCTCTCTCTCTCTCTCCCTCTTCTGCCCTGCCCCCCCCCCCCTCATCACTCTATGTCTTTCTCTTCTTAAGACTATGCACGTTCAATCCGAATGCTGGGAAATATCCTATAACCTATATCTTTTTTCTTTGTTTTTGTTTTGTTTTGTTTTTTTGTTTTTTTAAAGTCACCCACCTTTGTTTGTTATTCCCATGAATACAGGAAATATTAGATGTTTTACATCATTAAGAATCTTTGTGTAACTTTACGATGTGTTGAGTTGTATGGATTAAAATTCTCAAACAAACTGAACATAGAAGACTTCCTACTTACAACACTTAATCTAAGATTAAGATTAAGATTAAGATTAATCATGGCGTAAAAACAACTATAGGACAATGTTACAAACCTCGTCCTCATTTGAATATTACTGTATTTCCTTGAATATACTTGTATATAAAGTCATGTAAAACTATCAAAGGCTCACTTCACCTGAAGAGAATAAATCGAAAGCGCTTGTGAAGTTAAAAACATGCTCCTCGTGTGTGTACGATGTTGTGAACTTTATTTTCTACATATCTTTAACACTGCATTTCGTCGGAACTTTGTTCCTGTGAACATTTTGTGATATATAAATATATATATATATATATATATATATATATATATATATACTTATATACGTATATACGTACACACACACACACACACACACACACACACACACACACACACACACACACATATATATATATATATATATATATATATATATATAGTGTGTGTGTGTGTGTGTGTGTGGGTGAGGGTTTGTAAACATGTACATGGTTTTTTTCTTTACATATCCAAGATAATAATAATAATAATCAAACATTTTTATATAGCGCATTAGAAAAGGAAAGATGCACTGGGTTCATGATTCTGATTAACTATAAAGTGGTGAAAAGGTATGTCTTTAGAGAATTAATGAAGTTTTCATAGGAATTTATACTTTTCAGATATTCAGGCAACTTGTTCCACAAAAGAGCGGCAGAATGTGTAAAAGACCTTTCCCCGTATGATTTTGTCATTATTTATGGAACAGAGCAGGGACTTGGAACTGGAACGTAACATTCTATCGGGTTTATATGGAGTTAGTACTTCAGAGAGATAAGTAGGAGCCAGATGATGTAAACATTGGTAGGTTGACAGAAGTATTTTAAATTGGATACGGGACTTGATGGGCAACCAGTGTAGATCTCTTAAGACTGGAGTTATTGATTCATGTTTCTTCGTGCGTGTAACAAGTCGGGCTGCAGAATTTTGAAGGAGTTGTAGTCTTTGAATTTGAGAAGAAGGGAGACCAGAAAGTAAACTATTACAGAAATCAAAATGGCACATAACAAAAGCATGAATTAATCGTTCAGTGGTTGGTTTGTCTAAAAAATTGCGAATTTTACCTATTTTGTATAATCCAAATGAAGCTGAGCGACACTTTTGTGAGACAAAATTTTCAAATGTGAACTTATCATCAAAAATAGCACCTAAATTTCTGCAAGTTCTGGTTGCATGAACAATTGTACAATTTATGTTCAATGTTGATATGAGGTTGCTTGACCTATGGTGTGAAGAAAGATGAAGAAACTCAGTCTTTGTATCATTGAGCTTTAAACCATTTACCTGAGACCACTCTTTGATTGATTGCACACACTGTGATATCTGTGAAGTGACATTAACATTATCAGTTCTCTTAAATGAAATGTACAGTTGTGTGTCATCTGCATAGAACATCTTATGAATTTTGTGAGTATCAATAATATCTTCTAAGAGAGACGTATAGAGGGTAAATATGATTGGGCCCAATACGGACCCTTGAGGAACCCCTTGAGGGATGATTTCTGCGGATGACCGCTCATTTCCAATAATAACAGCTCAGTGCGCCGATACAGATACGACTCTTGCATTATGATACAACTTTAGCATAATGCTTTGCAATTTTGTATTATGATTTGAATATTGAGCGAGCGAGCAAAGCGAGCGAGCAAACAATAGCAATTTAAATTGTGACTGCAAAATTTCACAATGGAAAATTTATTTCATAAGCTATACTTTTAATACGAGCGAGCGTAGCGAGCGAGCATTTGGGAATACTGGCTCTAAGTCACTTTGGATTAGGGGCACATGTTATTGAAAAGGGAAACGTAGTACTTATCATGGGGAAAAGGACACTTCAATTAGAAAAATAAATGAATGTGTAGAAAAGGTAGAAAAGGCAAATCATCACAGGTGAAAAGGGGCACTTATATAACACCTGAAAGGGGCATTTATAAGAACGGGAAAATGTTCTTATATAAAGAAGAAAAAATAAATCAGTGTCTATATTATTACAAAGAAAAAGGATGACTTGTTACATTAAAAGGAATAAAAGGGATTAAAAGGGGGAAAATGCTCTCGTTGAAATAGGAGCATTTATCAAAGGTAAGGTGAGGGATGAGGTGTAATTATCAAAATGGCCACTTAAAATAATATGGAACTGGGACTCACTCGAAAGAAAAATGGGCGTACTTATCTGAAGTTAATGGGAGGAGAAGGGGCACTGTGCCCACATGCAACGCCCGGAGCGGTGCTTCTGACCGGGCCTACATGTTATGATTGTCATTTCATAATTCTTCTATGTATTGTTGGGTGATGATGACACAGGTCATCATCATCCTCAATAAATATTGGGTGTGATGTATTCCCTCCTTCTCCACCACATTCGATTCCACCACATTTCCACCACATTTCATTTCAGTTTTGCAGAATTGCATTATAAAGGAAAGTTACCGACTGAACCCTTTAAATCCAGAATAATTACATGTACTTTTAATCTAAATAATTTTTCTGCATTGTGGCTTCGAAAAAAAAAAAATCAACTCTAAATATATTTGGGGATGGTAACACATGCAGGCCAACAACCCCCCCCCCCCCCAACTTCATTACAAAAAAATTATACCTCCCTATCACTCCACGATCAACACCCATATTGTATAATTTGAAGTAGGTGGTTTATACTTTCTAGTGGTGTAAAAATATATTGGGAAAAATCAGAAGCCACTACAGCATTGTAGATAAATATTGATAAATTCAAACAAATCTACAATATTGTACACAGATATATAACATTTGTATTGAAATAAAGAATAAACTAAAAATAAAATTAATAGATATAATATATCAAATTATATTTATTTATCTACAACATAATATAGAAATGTATGTTTTCCCCCACTTTTTTTTTGTTGGTGGGGTGAAACCTGGGGGGGGGGATGTTTGTACACACCATCCCCCCCCCCCCCCCCACCCGAAAAGTTGGGGGGATGCATACCCCCATCCCCCCGCTATCTACGCCCCTGGCCACACGCGTCTAAAATTATCTGCGACACTAAAGCTAAACAGACCTTTCTGGAACTGAATTGTCTGCACAATGTCCGCACAATTTTTCGTTACCCTGCCTGTTAAGACGTTTCACGCGGGGTGTTGTCCGGACGATGTCGCGACAAATTTTCCATAAATTCTACCCTAGCCCGCCTAGGGTAACTTACCGTAATTACCGCGACAATTGTCCCTCCTATCTGTTAAGACGCTCTTGAGGTAATTTTCTCCCCGAACACCGGAAGCTGACAAGACGCATGCGCAATAGACCAGAAAGAAAATGACTCATCGCGGCAGATGGCAGAACATGTGCATGAATCAAAACACGGTCTTGTTTACAAATTATGTTGCCTGTTTGACAGTAAATATTAAAAATCACGTTATACGTGGTAAATTTTCAAACTTAACCATTGCGGATTCATGATTTCAGTACAGGCACGAGATCGCATTTCCCGCGTTTGGCTTGAATCTCGCGCGCGACTGGCAAGTCAGGTATACGTTGCTATGGAAACCTGCCGGGGAAGGTTTTCAGCGTGTGTCTGTTAAGAGGGTGCGTGGGGCAGATGTCAGGAGATTGTACTTTGCAACAAGGCAAACGGGTTATTTGAAGAAAAAATGGCCGGTCTGTTGCAAAGCAACCTCGCAATAGAAAACTATGCCTACCAAGTAAGGGCCTGAAAATTATGAAATAAAGCATGGGAAAATCAGCTAAAGGAAGGATGGTCAGCAACGTATCTCCATGCAGTTCAGGAAGCCCAATATATTTTAATAATATGATAGAATACCATGCAAAGTAAATTAACAGACTTCTTGTAAACAAAACATCCTAAGCAAGCTACAAATTGAATACATAAAGCACTGGCAGGGCCGCTTTCAGCTGAATTCTCCTTTCTTGTAAAAGCTCACTCGCTTTGCCTGCTCGCAAAGAGCTAACCAGCAGTTACATGTAGTTATTTCGAAGGCTCGTTATCCGAAAAAGGGTCATAATTCCGAAAATGAAATAGGGTTCATAATTCTGAAAATGAAAAAACGGTTCATAATAAGGGGAAGGAAAGGCAGAAACGACTGACCCCCGCCCCCCCCCCTCTCCACCAGGGGTCAAAAAGGGGAAAGAGATAAAAGAGAAAAGAAGACTATAAAATATATAGAAATATGAGTGGAAAAGACAGAAAAGGGATGGATTTTTTTTATTAATAGGGAGAAGTTGTAAAGGGGGTGATGAGTGAAATATACAGGGAAGGTACTATGATACATATGGAAAAGAATAAAAGGCGGGGGTCATGCAAGTGAAAAAGAACCAAAAGGAATACATTTTTATTTTATTTATTTATTTATTTATATTTGGGGTGAGGCGGGTGGGTTCATTAAACTTCATCGCCAATAATGGTGCTTCTTGTATTTCTTTTTCATTCAAAGGGCGACTTTTCCGGTATCTTGTTAAAGTATCGGACATTGTTCTAAATCATCACTCATTAGGAAAGGATTTTTCGTCACCTAGTATGGGAAGACATTGAAGCGGGTATCCCTGGGGTAAGGAAACATTGAACTTAGCTGGTATAGATTATCATAAATACACAAGTATATTAAACACTATATTGCAAAGACTTTCGAAAAATCAACATAAGGCAGTTTCAATAGCCTTGTCAGTCACCTTCTAGAATGTGCGAACATGACAAGGCCGTATCAAGTGATCCGAACATTGTTTCTGTAGGATACACAATCATGACAATAGGGTATTGAAATTTTGAAAGTCTTTGCAATCGTGTTATTACGGGCCTAAGTATAAGAATACGGAGTCTCTACAATTTATATGACTTGCTCGTTTAATCTTATCCCCCTTTTTTTTTCTCTTATAAAACGCTTCTTCACCCTGTTTATTTCCTGTATCTTTTCCTCTCTTTCTTCTTCTTTCCCTTTTTTTTCATTAGAAGGTGCACTTATTCGACCCCTGGATTCGCCTATAAAAAAATATTGTTTTGCCAAAAAGGTAAATGTTACCATAATATCCTATCGTGACCCTATCTCATTATTTCCACCCCTGAATCCTCCTTTAAGTTTATTTTTGTTTAGGATTTACGAACCCTTTTTAATTTTCGGAATTATGAACCTTGTTTCATTTTTGGAATTACGAACCTTTTTTTTTTCATTTTCGGAATTATGAACCTTCGGAATAATGCAACAGATGCTCGGAATTATGAACCCTTTTTCATTTTCGGAATTATGAACTTTCGGAAATACGACCCTTCGTAAAAACGAGTGCCCCAAATCATTATCATATCCTTGATATTTCAAGAAAGCCCCAATGGGGAAAATGCTTTCATCAAAAAAGGGGAGGGGTCACAAAAAGTCATTTCATGATGGTTTATCAATCTTTTCCACAAAGATGCTGTAGTTCCCTTCAGTCTCCTCCCAAGTGCCCTTTTTCGATCCCCCTTTAAAAGAAAAGACGTTCCGTCACCCCTGCGAGGCATTAAAGGGAAAGTCCACCCTAGTATTGAGTTGATTTGAATAAAAGTAGAAAAATGAGAGAAACAGATTAGTGTCATGGCAAGTCTATGGTATGTGTATTCATATAAGTGGGGTTAATTCGCATGCATGCGCTCACGCTTAGCATGAGTGAAAAGTGAATCCCCCGGGGTGGATTGGGACCGGATTGGAAGCAATGGTGAAAGCTCGGAGGAATTCAGCACTTGGAATGAAACTCGTTTTCAACTTTTCACTAAAAATGACATTCTTCTAAACGGGCCAGGGCGGGCCAGAACGGCCGGAACGACGGAATGAAAACAAAAGCGGTGCTTTGGAACGGTTTTCTCTCTTCTTTTTCTCAACAAGAAAAAAATGTTATGCTTTGGAACGGAAATTTGAGTGTAAAAATGGGGGTCTACTCTGCGGAACATACCCACCGCACACTATATACGGAGTGCCCCCCCCCCCCCCCCCCGGGTTGTCAATTTGTATTTTGATTGATTACAACTTAAAAATTCATAACTTTCTTATTTTCTTATCGTATTTTGTAACAGGACTGGAGTGATGTTTATACTGTATACCTATATGTACAGGCAATAAAATTATGCTTCATGTGTATGGTGCAGACTGCTATAACTATGCATAATTTTGATTTTTTGTATTTAATCAGGTTGGTTGCCAAAAATTTACATGAACTGCACACGAAATTACATTTTTGTAATACGACCCTCGTGACTTGCAAGCAGTGAGCACTATATCAATCATATTAATTCTACGAAGACCTCAAAGGAGTGGTCTGTAAAAGAAGCTTCAAGACATTTTAGGGAATTTGTCAGCAAAGAAATCACAGTATGTATGTGTGAAGAAAGTGATAAATATTCAATCAATGGGAACTAATATCAACCTACGTGTTTCGTTGAAGAAACTGATTTTCATTATGTTTTTTACTTTGCAGATACCGTTACGTAATTCACTTGTCGATATGTGCTAATTAATGTAAAAACCGGCAGAGCACTATGGGTTTTCAAGAGGCGACATCTTGCGATGTTTGTCCTTAATTTTTCTGTGCCAGAATGCCTCATTTTGGGGACATTCATTTACCGTTTCTCCAGTATATCCTGCCAAGAAGTGAGTACAGCTTGGTGTGAATGTAGTATTAGAATGAGTTATGCAATTGTGGAAATAATGGATGTTTTAATTTTTGTTCTGAGTGAAATTGACTCTCGCTTGATAAGAAAGTACACGTGTAATGTAGATAGTCTTTTCTGCAGACCATTTGATAAAAGTATATAACTATTTGACATGTATTTTACATATCGCTAAGAATAAAAGACTATACGATTCCAAACGGGGTATACTGGCTGTTCAGGCTGTTCATCTTTTCTCTCAGCGATCCACTACGAACAAACTCTTCAAATCTTCACTGTCACCACCAGTGGCGTATCTAGGTATTCTGGCGCCCGGGGCAAATTACTAAATCTGAGACCCCCCCCCCCCCCCCCCCCCTTGCCAAAACTCAGATTAATGAGCGTTTTTAATTTAGAAATGGCACTACGTGAAAATGAGTTTTGATGCACATAACCTGGGGTTGTCAGCCCAAATTTGATGAATTATATAAGCGAGGGAGTAACGCGACCGAGCGGCAAATTTTTTCTTTTCTTTTCACCCCCCCCCCTAAATTGAAATTTCTTATGTGTTTTACCCTTAGAAAAAAAAATATCCAAGGAAATACAGCGACCTAACAATAGATTTTTTTTGGTTGAAATTTTGAACATTCCTATTTCAGGGGTGCAAAATGAATGAAAACCCTGAAGAAATAAATTTGAGGAATATAGTAAGGCAATTGCAAGGAAAATTTATAATTTCTTTCGAAAGTTCTATACTTCGAAAATGCTTTTTATGCACTTATATCCCATCTGGGGGCGCAAAATCTAACAAGCTCTTGCCATATGCGGGGGAAGGGGGGAGGGGGGCAAAGCAACTAGAGTCAATTAATGGTTAACATTTGGGCGCGAAATAGCTAAATCCTAAAAATAATTATGCGAGGGAGCAAAGCGACCAAGCTTTAGAAAATTTTCGCATTTAAACCCTATAAAACACCATTCCTTGAATAGGGCATAAATAACCCTCAAAGACCATAAAATTTCTTGTGTTTTTTACCCCTTTTCTTTCTCTCTTTTGCGTTTTTTGCGCCCCCTTCAAGTGCCGCCTGGGGCACTTGCCCCCTCTGCCCCCCAGATATGCCACTGGTCACCATCCCCCACTCTAGCTCCTCTAGTACTCCTACAAAGAAAGAAACCACGCCAAAGTGGAAAAGTAATACACAGAATAAAACATCAAAAAGATAAAAACAAAACAAAAAACACACACACAAACAATTGCTAATTCACGACCATTATGTAACCCCCCCCCCAAAAAAAAACATCGATCTCTACCTCACGAAAAAAAAAAAAACATAATAAAGCTTGCTAGTCTTTCGACAAAGCATCTTCACAACGTTTCTCAGAGATGCCAACCTCTCGACACACACACACACGCACACACAAAACAGACTGGCTACCTTAAAAATCAAATTTTACACACAAAAATCACATTTCACGAAAAGAATGTGACATGCATTATTAGCACAGCTTATCATGAAAATAAAGACCCCAAAGTGTTCACACACATCTAATGAAAAAAAAAAAACTGAATCATAAGAAAAACATAAAGTGTCTAAAAACGAGACATTTCAAAAATAAAATGTGAAAAAAAAAAAAAATCAAGGCTCTTACAGGGCTCCACGCAAACTCCTTTTCCAGGCCGGGACCTGCCCAACCCGAAGATTTTAATATTTTTGATATTTTGGGGGTCCAGGAAAAAAAAAGGAAAATAAAATAAAAAATATGAAAGGAAGTGCATATCCAACAGCAGTCTACTATTGATCCTTTTAATGAGCCTAATTGTTATCTGAAATGTGTACGTAACTTATCATTCAATCTACAAAGTAAAGAAAAAGAGAAAAGAAAATGAAAATGAAAAAAAAATGAGAAAAAGGGGGTGAAGTGGCCCTTTCATGTTTAGTATAATTGTGGGTGTGGGTGTGGGTGTGGATGTGGGTGTGTGTGTGTGTATGTAAGTGGAAGGTTGGATGTAGGTTTGGATGTGCATATGTGTTTAATTAAAGAGGCTAAATTTGCTTTTTATACCATTCACAAACAAATATAATACACTATCACACCCCAGTAGTTTTTCTCATACCTTAAAAATATAAATAGTGTTTTGAAAACGCAGAAGTACATATAATTTACCTTTCGTTTTGGGGGAGTCTAAACTTGGTTAGAATGTGTGAGTCATCTACTCAAATATACTGTAAGATGAATTTATCATCAAATATTTTATGTAGTATTGAAATAAATGATGATAAGTAAAGTGTTTCCAAAAATTGAAATTTCTTCAAATAAGCAGCTCAGTGAGGCATTTACTGCCGGACTCCTCCCCCGAAGTTCAGGCAGCCAAGGCTGTGGAGAACAGCTCAGATTACCAGCGCCATCATGACGGACTACTGGCGTAAAGGAGAATAGTTTCATCAGTTTAGAACTAAATACAGAGAAAATTGGGACAAACGAAGTCCAAGAATACAGTTTCTGACATTCCTTGATCTGAAAAATATCAGTCACGACCAAAATTAACCTTGGAATTTAGGGGAGAGCTCGGTTAAAAACCGCGAATGATGCAGTCAATTTGAGTGTATACATGGAGCACATACAAATGGATCACAGTACGGTGGGTGTCACTCCTATTACTGACACAGGGTACTTATCACAAAATAATGTGAGACGAATACCACGGACTTTTATTGAGTCGGGCAGTCGGCGATAAATAATGGACATACCCCTGTCATAATTGCTTTCTTAAAGGGGTTCCCCTGGTGAGAGAAGTGCGATAAACTCCCAAACTGAGATTTTTTTTGGTTTTATTTTTTAAAGAAAGAAAAGAAAAGAAGAAGGGGGAAAAAGATCGGGAAATTGTATTTTTTTATAGGCAATATCGTATTGTCGTATTTTACTGTTTTTATCGTACTAAATACGATAAAATCGTACTAGTTGGCATCTACTTTCTGCATGTTATATAGCATCAAAACTTTACAGTAAGTTTGAATTGGTTAAATTATTTTAAAAATATATTCTTATTATTTTTTCTCTAAAATTACAGTTATTTTTACTCAGCAATTTGTGAGGTACTGCAAATATTTCATTATCATATTAATTTCTTACTGGCTTTGAACAAAGCAAGGAGGTAGTAGACAAATACTCTAGGTTTAAGATCGGTGTAAGATTACGTTGTGACCAAATCTTTGATGGGCATGAGCGGGGACCAATCACAAGCATGCGAGCACTGACCACCGTGGAGTGGGAGAAATAAAAGCTCCCCCTGAATTCAGGGGGAAAGCCATAAAATCTGCCAAGGTGTATTAGACTGTTCTCACGCTCTGTGTCCGTACGTGCGTAATTTGTGAGTGATTTGTATTATAGCTGATATGTGTGTGAGCGGCCCGCACGTACGTACGATACACGGCCAGGGATAGAGAGCTATGCTAGAGAGCAGTCTAGGCAGTGGACTATAGAACTGCATGCTTTCAAGCAATACCTCCTCATCACATCACGAGCGCGGAGCGCGAAGTCCCTTGCGACCGGGGTCCAGGGCCCGCTTAAGGGCCCTGGAAGCTCAGGGGTTTTAGATGCTCTCTGGTTCAATCTGAGCCTTATTTGGGGAGTATTTTATCCTACAAATTTATAACAGTTTCATATGAAAAACAGGCAATATTTGAGAAAAATTCAAAATGCAATGGGAGTCAATAGTGATAATAAAAAATTGTACTTTTTTAAAGGATATATTAATCATTATTATACCTTTGTCAGTTTTACTGCATACCTGGAACTGAGGAGACAGATAATGTATTGTAATATTAGTAAATTTTGTAGTCAAAGTAGAATTGTAGACTTTTCCGTGTCTCAGTTTTACTCTCTTATTTCTCTCTTTTCATTTCCACCATTCTTTTCACCTCTTCTATTTCTTGCCCACTCTTTCTCATTCCCTTCATCTGACTCTCTTTATTTTACTCAATCTTTCTCATTTCCCCGTTAATAACTCTACAGCCCTCCCCCTATCTCTTTCATTCTCTCTTAATCCCTTATTCTTTACTCTCCCTCCCACTTCCCCTTGATCGAAGTCTATCGCCCAGCAGACATGTCGGCATCCTCTTTCTCATAACTATACCGTCTGATATAGTTCTCATTCATACCCCGGTCTCTCAGGGCTTGGTCTTGTGACTATTAAAAAAAAAAAAGATTATTAAATGGCAGCATAATGTTGGACTTGATCTTCCCTTCTCATAGTCGTATTTCCATCTTGTAACCAATTCGCGTTGGAACGTAATTAGGCGCCGAAGAGAGCAATTTAGGGGAAAATTCGTCTGAAAGTCCCTTTGAAAGCTTTTTCCAATTTTTTACTAGGCCTGGATTCAGTTTGCAACCTTATAATGCGACTTGCGCACTCCTAACTTGATCGAATGAGATCGCAAATCGATCTTCTCTTCTATATTCTATGACTTGAGTAAAGCATTCGATACGCTCAATTCACGCTATCCTACTGTCCAAACTCAGTCATTATGGAATTTGAGGTCAACCACTTTTATGGTTATACGATTCAGTTAGTTACGATCTTTCATAAAATCAAATACTGAAGTAGAACAGACAGACACGACACAAAACTCAATGAACTTTGTTTAAAAGTCAATTAATTTGACTGTCATTACTTTTATTACGGTTGCATGGACACACAATGTAATCGTATTGAGGCATGTTTCACATTGTGATAAAAAAAAATGATTAAAAAGAGAGAGAGAGAAAAAAAAAAAAAAGCTGAGTCTCGCGGGCCGGATTGAGAAGCTCCACGGGCCGTACTTTGAGAACCCCTGCCCTAGTATTACCTTGAATTTATTGTATAAGTAGCTTACATGTAATTTGAGACTCTGAAAAAGCTTAATGAAGGCTCAAAAAGTGGAAGAGACCCTGCTTAAATCCCAATGAATATGCATGCTTTTGGTCTTCCAGCTGTCATAGCTTAACACGCAAAAACAGGGATTTTTGAATGATTTTAATTCCCCCAGAATTAAAGTGAAATTTTGAAATATGTGACTTAAACTGCAGATATACTGATTTTCAATTTTGCCGAATTTGGTATGCTTACGCAGCATATGTTATAATTCATCATACATCCTCCTTTTTTATTACAAATTTGGATCTGGAGGGAGAAAAATTGAAAAAAGGTAACCCAAATTGATGTGTGTCAGATGACCGAAATTCGCTAAGAATAAGGGGCCGATATGCGTGACGTCATCAAGTGAACAACTCTCGCATGCGTGTTACGTAAGCTTTGTATACATTTTGTACGTTAGCGTAGTCATCGAAGTGAAATAGTCCGCGGAAAGCAATGAGATCGCACTCACAACTCGGCATTAATTCGACATAATGAAAAAAATCAACCTCGATCTGAGTTTCGAAGTGGAGGAAGAAGGCAGTGAGGAGGTTCATTCTTCAGACAGTGATAACGACGATGGGGATTTGGGAGAATTTGACCCCAATGCTGAAGTCGACAGAATCCAAGTCGCCGCTGTGGCTGATCGAGTACCTGCTGCCTAGCTACTACACGAACCGTGACCGAGGCAGCTAGCTGGATGAGCTGGATGGTGATGACGACGATCATAAACAGAGAAGAAATAAAGATGTGTCTCGGCTTGACCCTAATAACACTATGAATTGGTATGTACATTTCTTCGCTTACAAATTTTATTTATTTATTTTTCTATCAAGTGATTATCTTGGAGAATAGGGGACAAGATGCGCGTGCTGTATTTTGTGTGAGAGCAAATTTATGTAGCCGAAGCCCCGGCGGCAGCGGGCAGTCAATCATAACCAAGGCCGAGTGACTGGTAGCAGGGACGATGTGTACAAGATCGATCAGGCCAAAGTCAAAATTATTTTCATCAAATAATCGGGAATCTGAGAGCTGATCGAGAGGATAATGTGAAATATATTTACCTGACAAAACATACTGAAAGTCATTTTGAACTAAGTTATGGCCTTGTCCATACCTCGGATTTCGGCTGGCTGTCACTGCCCTGCCTGGTCCCTATTCTCTGGGTTTGCCATTATGTTTTTCAAAAATATGTCTGAAAATGTTTTGGTGAGTTCAGTCTGGTCAGCTGGCCAAATTCGGTAATGGATTTTGCAAATCAATCCTTGGCGATATCCTCAACCAGTGTGCAAGCTATCAGGCTCTCGGACTTTGACCTTTCAAATATAGTAACCGACAAGGAAAGATAGATATTTATTTTGATCATGTTATTATACTGTGGTACAGGTGTATCTGTCACCTGAAGAGTCAAAAGTGTAATGAATTGCTGCAAAATTCATATCACTGCGAAGGGGAAGCTTTACTGATTAGGTATAACAACTTCCCTGGTCAAGATATGTTTGGGGCCCGCAGTAATCATCTTTCAAAGATGGTATTTGTGAGATCCAGATATTCTGCCTTCAGCAGTCCGAAGTGGAGTGTCGCGATGCGTGACGTCACAAGCTTGGCATCATAATGAGAGCTGTTGGCTCGGAGCGCCGCATACATTGAAAACACACACAAGTGACGCAATTTTCTCATTGATTTTTCGAGATTTAGAGATCAAAATGTCGGTTGTAGACGACGAAATTGAGCTCAGTATGGACATAGAAATTGGTGAGGAAAGTCATTCAGTTTATAGTAACTGATGATGATGATGATGATGATGGGGAGGTAGGAGAGATTGAAGGAGAAGAAGGAGAAGGAGAAGAACTGGACGATGGTAGAAATCCTCCACAAGCCTACCAGCACGAACCAGATCGAGCCACGGCCACACACGGGGGAAAAGAAATGTTGCCTGTGTGAGCCGAGGATCGTGAAGCACGGACTGATGAAGCTTGTGAAGTCTGACCAAGGAGTTATCACTGTGATAACTCCTTGGTCTGACAGAAAGAAGATATCCAAAAATCAATCTGAAAATGCTAGAAAAGTAACATTTGGATTTGGTACTGAAAGTCTGGCATTGTCGTAGTTGAGGGAACCACCATTTACTCCGTACAGAAGCGCTTCATTGTGTTACATGCATTAGTTACCTCTTTCCCCGTCCATAGATTCTGCACTTTATTTTTGCGTGCTAACGAATTTTGAGTGGTTTCCTCAACCACGATAAATCTGAAATAGAAAATGTGAAGACAAATTTTTAAATGCGGCTGTCTGACACTAGTCTGAGTGAGTCTGATTATTCTCTCAAAAAATACGAAAGCGAAGAAATCAGTCACAAGACAGTGTGCTAGTAGTAGTAGTAGGCAACGAAATGTGCAACAAGAGCTCCGGATCCCCGGCCATGCAGGCCCTGAACTCAACTGCACAAGCCGGGAAAGCCGATACTAAGCTGAAGTTGTCAAACTCGCGAAATTGGTTGTATAACCGATTATTGCTTCAAAAAAGTTGAAATAATCACGCAGATATATTCTATAACGTTTCAAGATGACACACTCCTGAGTGATATGTCGAATGATATCGAATAATTAACGTGAAAGATCAGAGCGACAATAAATAGCAGAGGAAAACAAACGTGTACGTGGTAAACAAACGAGAGTAAACTGGCTGCGTGTTATCTGCCAAGGGTGTGACGTCACAAATCAGACCTCGCTACGGCCGTTGTTTGGCTTGGTTTGGGGGTCTGAAAAGGGTCTTTCAAAATTACATTTTAAGCCTTTCCAGGATATTTATATGACTTTTCAGCACATCATTTGTGTTTTTCAAGTTGTAATCTTTCCATCCATATATAATTTGTCACTAATTTTCAGTTGTGAATTTTCTTCTGGTGACTACTTAAAAAAAAATAAATAAAAAAAAAAAAAAAAAAAAAAAAAAAAAAAAAAATCGATTCTAGATATCTAGGTGTCTGTGTGGCCGTTGCAGGGCGCTTCCTTCCTTCCAAGTTGGGGATTGTATATGCTGCAAAGAAATCCACGAAGTCGATACAGAAATCAGGAGACTGGAACTTGATGGTTGCATCACACATGCCCCATCATTCAACGCAGCGGTCCTCGACCCCATCACTCTCTGTGTTGCATGGCAACATTTCACCGAGAAGTGGCCGAGACAGGCCAGATTCTTTTGAGCAAGGAATAACGAGTAAGTTCTTTTACCTATATTTTAATGATTACTGAAATCTCATTATAGCATTAGCAATTTCGTTAAAATATATTATATGCCTTTTTGTTTTCAAATGTCATGCAGGAAAAATGTAATTATTCTATTCAGAATTATTTTGTGAAGAAAAATTGCCAATATCTTTGTGTGTGTGTTTTTTTTTTTTTTTTTTTTTTTTTGTGGGGGGGGGGGGAATAAGACATTCTTATGAAGTGTGGTCATGAAAGTCATGAAAATTTTTCTTTGACTTATTGTAACATTGTAACAATATTCCAGCAAAACATTGTTTTCTTAGGCATCATTTAACATGTGCATGTAACTTGACAAAGTCTAACATGCGTCATAGAACTTAAAGACCGACATAATGGTGCAAATATAATAAACAAAAACTTGCACCATGTGCATGATTATTTCTTTTTCTGTATTTTTTCCTTTGTATATAATACAGAAAATATCGATACGTGGCCTATCGTCCATTTGTACGCTGGATTTGAGGATTCCTTGGGAAGGACATAGGTGTGCAACTCCCTGCGTGCGTTTAAGCAGATATAAAGGACACATACCCTGATGGTGCAAACGTGTACAAGGGGACAATTCTTCACAGACTGGAAGTTAATTAGAACATTAGCATTGCTCCATGATACAGAGTATGGACAGATGGAATTTTTCCATTCTATATTGGCCTTGTAATAGGTCTCTTCTGCAGTACGTAAATATTGTAAATAATTACATTAGATATTTACTTGACATTCACAGGCATTATATCTTTTTCACTCTTTCTTCGTTACTTCTGGAAAAAAAAGGTTCCAGTATACTGCATCCAACAGATCAATGGGCCCATATTTTTGAAATGTCAAAATAATGTTTTTATGATAGGTATGTTTTTGTGTATGAATGCATGTGTGGTGCAGTTTGTGTATGTGTGTGTAGAATAAGCCTTTTAGGGTCCTGTAACATAAAGAGATACAATCAGTCTTACGATCAATTGTAACTCTTCAGTACATGGTTTGCCATAGACTGACGATTGATAAATCGTAAGATTAATTGTATCTCTTTATGTTACAGGCTCCTGATCTTGTGTGAAAGTTTGCGCCTGTACTGTGAGTGTATGTCTATTCACGGTGCTTCATTTCTGTTGTGCAGGACAGTCACATGTTACGCGAGAGCAGCAAAGATTTCGAAAGCAGAAATATCAACCCTCCCTATTCGCATGAGTAGTACAAGCAACAAGTGATATACAGTGAATGCACTAAATTAATGCCGGATGAAATGTTGAAAAATCCTCATGGGAATTTTTAATTGGTGATTGTGGTAGCGCTGGGAATGTACGCATTTCCTTCCATATCTGTAACTTGTTCACACACATTATCCTGGACACATCAGTCAGAGGCGGTGAAACGTAGCTAGGGCTAGTGGAGGGGCACCTTGATTGGTGTACCCAGAATTTTTTAAAGAGGGGTGTTTTTACTCCAAATTTCTCTGTCAAGCAAAAAAAAACTAAAAGGTTATCAGTATTGTAGGGGAGTCTTTTTACTCAAAAATTATCTGACAAGCAAGCAAGCAAAAAAAAAAAAAAAAAACACAAAAAAAGGTTATCAGGAATTCTAAAGGGGTTTTTTTAACTTCAAATAACACCAAAGGGGGGGGGGGGGGGGTGTTTGAAAACCTAAAACACCCCTTTGACAAAAGGGGGGTGTTGAACACCCAAAACACCCCCCCCCCCCCCAATCAGTACACGCATGGGCACCTTTTGTTTCGTTGGCAAAAGATGAATCTCCACTTTCCTGTCTGAACCCCATATTCCGCTATCTCTGACATCAAACTAGCGATCAATTATAGAAGTAAGAAAGTTTGATCTTGGGGTAAGTTATAAATCACTCAGTGGCACATCCATATACAATTTTGACCATTATGGCATCACATAAAAAATGCAAGAACAATAGGGACACTATTTGTTCAAATGCAATTTCACCCCCTAAATCCCCCCCTATGAAAAACACACAGCCCACTCAAAAGGTAACAACACTCATAGCGACTTTACTATACTTCGTGTGTAGACTCTAGGCAGCCATACACCTCAACACTTTCAAAACACCACTGCACAAAAGCAGGGGCGGCGCTACAGGGGGGGGGGGCAGAGGGGGCGACCGCCTCCCTTATGATTTTTCAAGTAGTGAAAAAATAAAAAAAAGAAGAAAAAAGAAGAAAAGGAGGAAGAAAAGGGAAGAAAAGAGAAGAAAGAGGAGTATTAAAAAGAGGTCTTAAACATATAACTCTATATTACCCCTGTTATTTAATGGAGAAAAAATATGACGTCATCTTTAGGTCGTCTTGCCCCTCCTATCAAAATACCCTGGATCCGCCCCTGCACAAAAGTCACCAACATTCACTCAAAATCGGCATTTAATTTACAAAAACTGACACCAATTGACATATCCATGAAATACAATAAATTCAACTCACCGATCTTGGAAAAGAAAATTCCAAAAATGAAATCAGTAATTTACTGTCACTTCTGCGAAACGGGGTATCGCAGGTCATTGTATACATTTCCTGATCGCCGCGAGCGCTGACATCTCCCCCCATAACATTCGGTCGTTAAAAATTCGGTCCCTATCGCGCACACGTAAAAGTCCCGATTTTCCGTGTGCGCGATCGTAGAGATCGATGTGCGCGCGCGATACCGAGTTTCTTTGTAGACAAAATTTTATTGGCCGATTTTAGTCTAAAACATCGGAGGCATGAAAACAACATGCGATCGCGGAAAAAATTGGCGGGGATTTCATAGGTTTTGGACATGATTTTGACTTTGGATTTTGCTTGAAATATCAGAAGTTCTTGCTAACGGCCATTTAAGGTAGGAGTGAGATTTTTAAGAGCTGAATTTGAAAGGAAGTATTTAAAATATTTATCTAATTCCCCCCCCCATACCTTAAGTACATGCGATAGAAAATGACTAGTATTTTTGCATTCGTCCCGCGTAGTGGTCAATATGACCACTATAGTATTACGTGGTGTGGGTAACAAGGGCACCATACAAAAAAGAAAACTGGCTCTAAATATTTGGATACGCTAAACAAAGTAAAATTAACACGATAAAAACTGCTTTCGTAAAAATAAACTCAAGGGCAATTTCAAAGGCCTATTGTATGTTCGCACATTTCTAAAGGTGATAGACAGGGCTACTGAAATTGCCTTGAGTTGATTTTTCGAAAATAGTTTTTATCGTGTTAATTGCATGTTCGAGTTAACTGATTACAACTAGAATATGATAACTTTAGTCATTGGCATAGACAGGTCCTCATAGGTGGGGGGTATGATTTCTCTCAAGGACCATACATATATATATATATATATACACACACACACACACACATATACATATGTACCTGTATATATATATATATATAAATGTATACACACACACATACACAGGGGCGTAGATAGCAGGGGGGGGGGGGGGATGGGGGTATGCATCCCCCAAACTTTTTACAAACATCCCCCCAGGTTTCACCCCACAAAAAAAAAAAAAAAAAAAAAGTGGGGGAAAACATACATTTCTATATTATGTTGTAGATAAATATAATTTGATATATTATATCTATTTATTTTATATTTATATATTCTTTATTTCAATACTAATGTTATATATCTGTGTACAATATTGTAGATTTGTATGAATTTATCAATATTTATCTACAATGCTGTAGTGGCTTCTGATTTTTCCCAATATATTTTTACACCACTAGAAAGTGTAAACCACCTACTTCAAATTATACAAACATGGGTGTTGATCTGGGAGTGATAGGGAGGTATAATTTTTTTGTAATGAAGTTGGGGGGAGGGGGGTGTTGGCCTGCATGTGTTACCATCCCCAAATATATTTAGAGGTGATTTTTTTTTTTCGAAGCCACAATGCAGAAAAATTATTTAGATTAAAAGTACATGTGATTATTCTGGATTTAGAGGGTTCAGTCGGTAACTTTCCTTTATAATGCAATTCTGCAAAACTGAAATTAAATGTGGTGGAAATGTGGTGGAATCGAATGTGGTGGAGAAGGAGGGAATACATCACACCCAATATTTAAATGACAATCATAACATGTTGGCCCGGTCAGAAGCACCGCTCCGGGCGTTGCATGTGGGCACAGTGCCCCTTCTTCTCCCATTAACTTCAGATAAGTACGCCCATTTTTCTTTCGAGTGAGTCCCAGTTCCATATTCTTTTAAGTGGCCATTTTGATAATTACACCTCATCCCTCACCTTACCTTTGATAAATGCTCCTATTTCAACGAGAGCATTTTCCCCCTTTTAATCTCTTTTAATCCTTTTAATGTAACAAGTCATTTTTTTATCTTTGTAATAATATAGACACTGATTTAGTTTTTCTACTTTATATAAGAACATTTTCCCGTTCTTATAAATGCCCCTTTCAGGTGTTATATAAGTGCCCCTTTTCACCTGTGATGAACTGCCTTTTCTACCTTTCCTATACATTCATTTATTTTTCTAATTGAAGTGTCCTTTTCCCCATGATAAGTACTACGTTTCCCTTTTCAATAACATGTGCCCCTAATCCAAAGTGACTTAGAGCCAGTATTCCCAAATGCTCGCTCGCTACGCTCGCTCGTATTAAAAGTATAGCTTATTAAATAAATTTTCCATTGTGAAATTTTGCAGTCACAATTTAAATTGCTATTGTTTGCTCGCTCGCTTCGCTCACTCGCTCAATATTCAAATCATAATACAAAATTGCAAAGCATAATGCTAAAGTTGTATCTTGGATATGTAAAGAGAAAACCATGTACATGTTTACATACCCTCACCCCACACACACACACTATATATATATATATATATATATATATATATATGTGTGTGTGTGTGTGGGGGTGTGTGTGTGTGTGTATGTGTACGTATATACGTATATAAGTATATATATATATATATATATATATATATATATATATATATCTGGCCCTTCGGAGAAATCATACCCTCCAGGTATGAGGACCTGTCTACGCCAATGCACCGTGATACATGCCCAAGATACAACTTTAGCATCATGCTTTGCAGTTATATATATATATGATTTGAATATTGAGCGAGCGAGCAAACAATATTCAAAATCTGTGAGATCGAAAATACATTGTAATATAAAAACGGGAAAAACAATTCTGATGGGGTTTCATTTGCAAAATTTATTTAATAAGCCATACTTTTAATACGAGCGTGCATTTGGGAATATTGGCTCAAAGTCACTTTGAATTAGGGGCACATGTTATGGAAAAGGGACACGTGGTACTTATCATGGGGAAAAGGACACTTATCAGAAAAATAAATGAATGTGTAGAAAAGGTAGAAAAGGCAGTTATCAGCGGTGAAAGGGGGCACTAATCACACCTGAAAAGGGGCATAGAAGAACGGAAAAATGTTCTTATAAAGTAGAAAAATTAAATCAGTGCCTATATATATTACCAAAAAAAAAAAGACTTGTTACATTAAAAGGGATAAAAGGAATGAAAAGGGATAATAGGAGCATTTATCAAAGGTATGGTGAGGGATGAGGTTTAATTATCAAAATGGGCACTGATAAGAATATGGCACGGGAACTTATTCGAAAGAAAAATGGGGTTACTTATCTGAAGTTAAAGGGAAAAGTAGGGGCACTGTGCCCACATGCAACCCCCGGAGCGGTGCTTCTGAACGACTCTACATGTTATGATTGTCATTGAATCATTCTTCTATGTATATTTGGGTGATGATGACACAGGTCATCATCCTCGATAAATATTGGGGGTGATTTCCTGTGATTCCTGTGACTATATTTTCATTTCCATTTTGAAAATTGTTAGTATTACTAATAACATGAGTGTGGCAAAATTGCATTATAATGGAAAGTTACCTACTGACCCCTCTAAATCGAGAATAATTAAATGTACTTTTAATCTAAATATTTTTCCTGCATTATGGCTTTGAAAAAAATCACCTCAAAATATATTTGCGGATGGTAACACAGGCCACCCCCACTTCAATTTTTTTAAAAATTATACCTCCTTATCCCTCCCAGATCAACAACCATGTTGTATAATTTGAAGTAGATAGTTTGAACTTTCTATTAGTGTAAAAATATATCGGGAAAAATCAGAAGCAACGACTGAATTGTAGATAAATATTAATAAATTCATGTAAATATATGATGGGGAGCCCTATGTCTGTGCACCTAAGATTTTGACCTGAAAATGAACAAGGATTTCTAAAATAATCTCTAAAGCTTAATTTTATATCATTCCTGATATTCTAAACAGCAAGTTTGCAAAAAATCTCATCAAAATTAGAGCAATATCAATGCTATTTTCACAAGAAACGGCGGCCGTGTCATTTCAACAACAAAAAAATAGTGCCCATGTCTGCGCACTCATTCATTTCATACGCAGTTCGGGAGTTTTGACGTAAAGGACAACATTTTGATGCTTGAGAATAAAATATCTGTAATAAGACCTTTTTTCAATATTTTGACTCGTTTTTTGCATGAATACGGTATCTATCGCTATGATAAAGATGAAAAGTTTGTGATCGTTGGGTGTTTTGTTTTAATATCAGAATCGCGCATTTACACGTGTGCGCAGACAAGGGCACTGCGCAGACTTGGGCACTCTCGCTATATGATATTGTACATAAATAATATCTATATTGAAATAAAGAATATATAAATTTTAATAATATTGATAGATATAATATATCAAATTATAATTATGTACAACATATAATAGAAATGTATATTTTCCACCATTTCTTTCTTTTTTTTTTGCTGGGAGTGAAACCGGGGGGGGGGGGGGGATGTGTACATACCATCCCCCCTATCTGAAAAGTTGGGGGATGCATCCCCCCATCCCCCCGCTATCTACGCCCCTGACTTTAGGGCTTGCGATGAGCTGTAATTATCTTCAATTACTAGTCTGCCTTCAAGCAATATTAATGGTACAAGTATACTTTTTTATATTAAAATCAGTTCACTCGGACAACTTTTTCGATCGGCGGCCACATAGCTCAAGCGCGCGCTAGAATACGGCGCGGGTAGGCTCGCGGGCCCAGTACTAGCGGGCAAAAGCGAGCGTTTGTCCTGGCCTGGCCTGCTGCTGCTGGCCATTTTTCAAGCTGTGACGTCATCAAATCTGGGGGGCCGATATCACCGTAAATCCGATGATGCGGGGATGCAAACCGAATGTATAAAAAAATGTGATTTACATGTAATATGAGACTTTGAAAAAGTTTAGTGAATGCTCAAAAAAATTGAAAAGACCCCACATAAATCCCATGGAATATGCATGCTTTTGGCCTTCCAGCTGTGACAGGTTAACACATCGATACAGGGATTTTGAAATGATTTTAATTCCCCTACACAGCAAAAACGCTGTTTAAAATTTCGCTGTTTAAAATTGTGTTGTTTAAATTTTGAAAAATATTGTTTAAAAGAAGGACCCTGTATTTAAACAACTGCTGTTTAAGACATCAATGATATTACAGAATAATCTTTTAAACAACGTTGTTTAAAAAGATTGAAAATTCGCGCTAGACGGGTTTCCTTCTCCGCCAAACACGGCCGGGCTTCATCATGACTTTGTGATCGACATGTTGCAGAAGTTTCAAAGGCCGTAGCTGATTGATACATTCAGATGTAAGCATTTAGACTAAATATATTGTAATCTGATCGAGTTTATACTCAAGACATATTTGTGCTGCCATGACTTCTATATGATATCTAGATCTAAGCCACAGTCACATAATTAATTATGATTTAGACTTTGCAAGTCGCCCTTCCAGCGTAGCGCAGCGCAGTTTAAGCTGCACACAGTTAACGCGCGCATGGGTCCGGTCCTATACTATATGTGCAAAAATAACTTAAACTGCACTGCGCTGCGCTGCAAAGTTCCAGGTCTACATCATAATTTATTTTGTGGATATGGTCTAGATCTAGACACCATGTAAATGTCACCCCAGCACAAATATGTCTTGAGTATAAACTCGATCAGATTACAATATATTTAGTCTAAATGCTTGCCTCTGAACGTATCAATCAGCTCTGGCATTTGGAACTTACTTGTGTACAACAGCCTTAAACAACTGTACGTTTAAACACATCTGTAGGCCCTATAATGTTTGAAACAATTATTTTGAACAACAATTTTGAATGTATTTTTTAAACAACAGTTGTGCAAAAAGTTTTAAACAACTTAATTTAAACAACCTAGATGTTTTAAACAATTTTTTTTTTAAACAACAAATATTTTAAACAATAGTTGTGAATAAAAAAGTTTTAAACAACTGAGTGTGTTTAAACAACTTAATTTAAACAACCTAGTTGTTTAAAAGCCGTTGTTTAAAAAAAAAAATTGTTTAAAATTTTAAACAACAGGCTGTTTAAAGTTTAGACAACCTTAGTTGTTTAACATTTTAAACAACAGTTGTTAGAGTGACCGGCTTAACCAGCGTTGTTTTAAAAATTTTGAAGAGTTGTTTAAAATATTTTTTACTGTGTAGTATTTATTTGAAATTATGTAAAATGTGGTTTACATGAAATTTAAAGCTCTGAAAAGTAATATAATTAAGGCCCGATGAGTCCAAGAGACCCCGTATAAATCCCAGGGAATATGCATGCTTTTGACACACACAAAAAAGTCTCGCCTGCCATAGGTTTACACGCGAAGACAAGGAATTTTAGGATGATTATAATTCCCATAGTTTTCATTTGAAAATATAAAAAATGTGATTTACATGGAATTTGAGGCTGTAAGAAGGCTTAGTGAAGGCTCAGAAAATTGAAAACACCCCACATAAATCCCAGGGAATATGCATGCTTTTGACCTAAAAAAGTCTTGCTGGCCATAGGTTTACACGCGAAAACCAGGAATTTTAGGATGATTACAATTCCCTTTGATTTTATTTGAAAATATAAAAAATGTGATTCACATGTAATTAGAGGCTTTGAAAAAGCTTGGTGAATGGTTAAAAAAGTGAAAAGACCCCACATAAATCCTAAGGAATATGCATACTTTGGGCCTTCCAGCTGCCATAGGTTAGCACATGGAAACAGGGATTTTGAAATGATTTTAATTCCCCTAGTATTTATTTGAAATTATGAAAAATGTGATTTACATGAAATTTAAAGCTCTGAAAAGGTATAATTAAGGCTCGATGATTCCAGTAGACCCCGCATAAATCTCAGGGAATATGCATGCTTTTGAACCCCCAAAATAATTTTTCATATAACACGTGAAACCGTTTGTTGTTATTGGTGACGTAATGTGGGCGTGTAGTATCGATCACGTGAGATCGGCGACATCCAATGAGATCGTGCGCCAGCAGACGTCCGCCCGAAGGCAAGCCCAGGAGGTAAGAATAAACTCTAACTAAATTCCAGTTGACTAGTATACTTCTAATGGACCAGAGGCAAAATTCAATGTGTAAAATTCATAAATTCATATAATCAATGTTCTATCGCCGAATTACGCCTAGCCAAGTGACTGATGTTAAATCATGCAAGGAGAATAGCTGAGCTGAAAGCGACCGACAAGGTGGCTCTAGCCCTAGCTAGGCTAGGGTCTACCCCTCTGCGATCCCGATCGAGGTGGTGGCGTTGCCGGTGGAACTTTGCCAAACTTGGCTCATCAAAGTATTTTGCTTCCTGATCGTCGTTTAGTTTGGCTTCAGCCAACGAGACCGACAGCCCCGATAGACTTGGTGAAGGGGAGGGGGTGGCATGATTTGTTTTTTCTTCTCGCCAGCCCTCCAAAAGTCGCTCAGTATGGGGGGGAGGGGGTATCAGATTTTATGGAGTCCAACTTTCCTCCATAGTTTCTGACAAGCAAACCAAAAAAAAAAAATAATATCCGTTCTAAAAGGGGGGGGGGGGGGGACACAAAAAGGGGCACAATGAGGTATAATATTCTGTTAAGGGGGGGGGGGCACTAGTCCATGAGACATTCACGTCAGTCTTGCAGGGTGGGCCTTTTTACAAGTTGGTTAATAAACCGACATTGTTAGCCTCGTGAGCTCCCAAACTAATGGTGCGCAATCCGCTTTTATTTACTTTTTAGGCGAGAGCCCGCGTATGCCGGTAGTTTGTAGTCCAAGAGAATGTAATTCCTATTCCAGGGGCGGATCCAGGATTTTGTAAAAGAGGGGGCACAGAGCCGGAAAAATACACACTTAAGGAGGCTTTTTTTAAAATTGTGTACTTAAAGTATGCCATGCAGTTGGGTTGCAAAAGGGGGGCCGCGGCCGATTCGGCCCCCATCCCTTTGGATCCGCCCCTGCTATTCTGTCATGGTTGTGAAGAATGGGATTACATAGTGTTGGTGGTCGATCACACTGAATGTAAAGATTGAAAAAAGAAAACAAGAGATCATTATTTTGACCTCATTTCTATTGGAGTCATATTTACAGATCGGTTGTAAGAGAGAATTACTTTGTTATAACCCTCGATAAGCCTCTTTAGCTTTTGGAAATCCCTCCATGTTCATTTATATATATAATTATATGTTTGTTTTTTTTTCCTTATTGTCAATTGTCACAAAATGTATTTTTATCATGCTTGTATTTGTTCTCCTTTGTATTTTTCATGTTGTTTTTATCTTTTGAATTTGAATATGGAAATAAATGATATGAAATGAAATGACATGAAATGAAATAAGAGAATATGAGAAAATGAAAACCTGTGAGGGGAGAGGGGAGGGGGGCTCACGCCTGACGAACCCCAAAATCATCAAATGCCTTCTATTCTGAATTTTCGGACAAGCAAGGAAAGAAAAAGTTATCACAGTTTTTCATGTTCCCTCTGTGCCGGAGGGGGGGGGGGGGCACACATTTTCTTTCACTCGATGGGTAACTGAGATATGTCAGATTTGGTTTTGGCTGGCACGTAGGGGCACGTGCATTCCTGGATACGCCACCCCAAACAATAAGAGAATCTTTGATACACCACTCTTAATTAATCTTTATATTTATAATTATAAGGAATTGCTCGCACGCTATCTCATTTTAATAAAGCCTTTTCTCTCTTGATTTTTAACAGATTAAGGCCTATAAATATGCATTATAGGTCTATAATTTGCATAAATCATAATATCAAAAGAAATATTCTGATTTAGAAAAATAAAGATGGCATTCTATCATTTTTTTACTCAAGTTCTCGACATTCTCTTCAGATATCGCAGTGTTTGCTCATATAGAGCTTAATATCAGGGAACATGTTTGGACCATGCCCCCCCCCCTGCTTCACATTAATATTAATAGAAATTTCACAGCAAATAACTTTAACAAAAATACAAACATCTCTCCTAGCTCCCCCTCCCAACTCTCTCCCTCTCCTCCCTGGTGCAGTTAGAGTTGATTCCTGTCTGTTTTGGGACATAAGATTGTATTTGAAGGGACAATATCAAGATTATGCTCTTTATGGCTTTACCAAAAGCGATGTACAGAAAAATAAGAAAAATAAAGAAAATAAAAAATACAAACATCTTGATAAAGACTAACCTTTCCCTCTCGGCCGATCGACATGCTCCACCAGGGGCGGCGCCAGGGTATTTAAATAGGGGGGGGGGGGGCAAAATGACGCGTATAGCAACGTCGCACGTCGAGGGTCTTGAAATAACAAAATAGGCCGACTATAACAGTTATGTCATAATTGCATGGCCTAGCCTTCTCTTCTCCATTTCCCCTTCTCTTTCTCCTTTTTTCCCCTTCTTCCTCTTTTTTTTTTTTTTGCTCGCTTGAAAAATGATAGGGGGGCGGCCGCCCCCTGCCCCCCCCCTGTAGCGCCGCCCCTGTGTTCCACTATGATATGTACGTGTGCTTTATTACGGTACTAAGCACTCTTCTTATTTATAATCTTTGTCTGTAGTACCTCTATCAGTTGTATGCCAGTCTCTCGATCGGTCTATGTGAGAACCTCGGAATGGCAGACTAAACCGTTCAAACTCCGTATATGTCAGGGTGACCCACTTTCATCACCTTTGTTCATAATGGCATTCAACCCTATTCTTGAGGGGTGTTTCCATTTTGTGCCCCACTTTTTTCTGACACCCCTGACACACTTTTTCTGACACACTTTTTTGGCATTCACTTTGTACACGGGGCTTTTTCATGAGACAGTTTCTGTGATTGGCTTTTTTGCTAGTGAATATTCATTAGCTATCTAATTGATTTTTATTAGGAGAGGCTTGGTCTGATTCAGTTTCTGTGATTGGCTGTTTCGCTTCTTAATATTCATTAGCTATCTTATTGCTTTTTCCAAACAAGTTTGAGGTCATCTTTACGTCGCGCAGAAAAAAAGTTTCCGAAAATGAAGCTTTTACCAAGAAGATTTTAAAATGAGTCAACTTTGTGTTCTCTGAGGTGTGTACTTTGATTTGGTAATATTGATATGTTATTAAACTGACGCATATTTGTTCTCAGGACCATGTTTTTGGAGGGTGAACTTTTTCAAGTTCAGCGAAGGTGATCGCAGCTAATATTCACGACTGCTAGCCACAGAAGCCCGGTGACCTGCCGGGGCCTAATGCAAGGATGAAATGCTGAATGCTCCGATCCGCAGCGTACATTTTCAGATATAAAATTGACACGACTGTCATGAAAAATGATAAATTAAGAGATTAGAGGTATTTAACATTTTACAAAAATCCCGTGTTTTAGTAAATATAGACATCTCGTAATTACATAGAAAGCTCATTATTTGGAATTGGGGACGTTCCTTCCCAGGTAATTTGTCATTTGAAGGGAAATTAAACAAGCCAGGTTACAAGGGCTATTAACGCTCGTCTACCCAGCTATTTTCTGTAACATAGTGTCCCAAGGTGGGGGGGGGGGGGGGGGGCAATGGTTGCCACCGCCTCCCCCCTTTCGAGAAATCATTATTAGGGGTGCAATGCTAATGTAATGATTTTGGTACCAATGGGTAGCTACAGGTTTGCTCTATCTAACGATACCAAAATGAGCACCAACAGTCTTTAGTCAGTGTCACACATTATTGTCGACATATTTTCTGCATGTGAAAGGATGGACATGTTACCAAGTTTTTAGACCGTTACAGTAAGTACAAATCCAAATGGACTTGAATTCAGAAAGGTAATGACATGAATCTCTAGTCTACACACATGCACACAAACAATATTGAATAAAGATCCGATGTACAAGTTGATTTTATCCTTTTTCTGAAAAAAGAAGATTTGATTATCTTCATATTCAGAGTCAGACACGCATAGGCGTAGGAGCACCGATCCCTTGATCGTCCAGGGGGGGGGGGGGCGGGGGCTGAGGTGTTTTGCAGAACCTTTTTATGCCTATTTCGTCTACCAATAAAATGTCTACTTTTTCTAGCTGACAAGCAAAAGGTAAAGGTTCTCACGCCTTCTTTGCCCGAAAATTAGGAATTCTTGCCCGAAAATCACTGCTTTGAAAATCTCAGGGAGGAGGGGGCTGCAGCCCCCAGCCCCCCTGGTCTGGGCCGGGCTCCTAGTCCTAGTCCTAGTCTATGCCTATGCAGACACGGATATTTTTGTTCTTTAATTTTTCTTTCTCAGTGATGAAGTCTGAAAATATATTAAAAGATATGGATACAGTGTAGAGATAATGAATATTGAGCTATTTATATCTCTGGTCTCTTAATTTATCGTTTTTCGTGATAGTCATGTCAATTTTATGTCTTCTTATGTACGCTTCTGATCGGAGCATTCAGGTTTCACCCTTGCATTAGGCCGCGGCAGGTCCCCGGGCAGCTGTGGCTAGCAGTAGTGAATATTAGCTGCGATCACCTTCGCTAAACTTGAAAAAAAAAAGTTCAACCCTGTCGCCCCCCCCCAAAAAAAAAAAACAACAACAACAACAACAACAAAAAAAACAACAGCTACAACAACAACAAAAACATGGTCCTGAGAACAAATATACGTCAGTTTCAGAGCATTTAAATAATACCAAATCAAATACACACCTCAGAGATCACAAAGTTGACTCATTTTAAAATTTTCTCGCTGAAAGAATCATTTTCAGAATCTTTTCTAATAGTTGATCGTATTTTTCGCGCGACGAAAAGATGACCGTAAACTTGTTTGGAAAAATCAATAAGATAGCTAATGAATATTCAAAAGCAAAACAGCCAATCAAAGAAACGGAATCAGACCAAGCCTCTTCTAATGAAAAATCAATTAGATAGCTAATGAAAATTCACTAGCAAAAAAGCCAATCACAGAAACTGTCTCATGAAAAAGCCCCATGTACAAATTGAATGGTAAAAATCTGTCAGAAAAAAGTAGGTCACAAAATGGAAACACCAATTCTTGAGGCTCTACAAGCTGAAATTCAACACGGATATGACATGAATGGCACTGAAATCATCACTACCCCATATGGGGATGATTTCAGTATCATAACACGCAACTCGAGAACTCACCAACGTATCATGAATAAGAATAAGATCAACACCTTTGGAAATCCATAAGCCATGAGCCTTAAGCTCAAGCCTGCCAAATGTCGTTCTCATTCTATTTGTTCCGGAACTCCTACCACCTTTTCAGTCAAAATTGAAAACGATGAAGAGAAGTCCCACGTCCCACGGGTCAGTGGTGTCGTTTCACACCAGTAACTCAGAGATATCAAATCATGTCATATCGAAAGTAAATCGGACTTAGAAAATATTTCTAGTTCTCAGATACGTCCTGAATATAAACTATCAATTTACAAAAGATACTACTTACCATCATTCAGGTTTCTTTTAACTGTTCATACTTAACTAAGACGACCCTAGACAATCTTGATGCCTTCACTAATAGGACAATGAAAGAATGTACAAACATTCCACAAAGTAGTAAGCCAATAGTAGCATACCTAAAAGAAACCTTAGGTATAACCCCAATTTCAATGCTTTATAGGGAATGTCAAGCGACGCACGGCTTTCATTACATCTATCTTGAAAGGCGATGAAAAAGTTCACATAGCCATAATAGGTTCTCGAGTAGAAAGGGAAGAGCACTATGTGGTCTAAGGGAAAATCTACCTTGTTCCCAATAGTTGATGGTGTTAACCCTATAGCTGAAAAAACGAGCTGTACTGACAGGCCTGGGGCCCGTTGCACAAAACTTGCGTTTGAACGCAACTCAGGAAAATCAAACGCAACTTTATTTGCAGCCAATCAGAAGTGTGCATTCAGGACTTGCGTTTGATTTTAGGAGTTGCGTTTAAACGCAACTCTTTGTGCAACGGGCCCCTGTAGTCCCAATGGGTACTAAATTAATGTTCAGAAGTCATTAAAAGCTGTACCGAGAGATGATAAAAGGAAAGCTTGGTAAATGAAAAACTAAAAACGCTCGTCCTCCAAGGAAACCTATTGGCACTTACCTCGGAGGAAGAGTTGTCAGTCAGTTGAAACTCACCACTCCCCATCCCACTACTGTCTACCGTCCTTGGTCGTCAACATGCTCCACATTGTTTACCACACCACATTCTTATGTTCAAAGCAACTTTATCTATATTTATTTATTCATTTATTATTCATTTGGCAACATACATCAAATAATTGATTGAAAACGCTGGTAACGCTAGCTAGGCTGCCTGGGTGTGGAAAAGGCTAACTTAATAACGGTGACCCGCAGGTCTTCCTCCTCGACCAAGGTAGCGCAACTAGCGCAACCAGGGCAAAGAATAATACAAACATGCATAAATATACAATAATAAATGAAACGACATAAGAACATGAATCCCATATCTAAAATTAGAACTGGTTATTATGTGACACAAAGAATAAGTAAACATGTTCGACCACTGAGTCTTGTGAATGTCGCATAATGAGTAATTAAAACAGATACCTATAACATAAGCAAAGTTAAACATAGTGGTGTGCATAGAATGTACTAATCCCTCTTATAATACTACAATGTTATGTTAACAATTTAAAAAGATAAGCTTAATCAAATGATACAATGACAAACCTGGGGGGTGTTTCATAAAGCTGTTCGTAAAGTTACGCATGACTTTACGAACGACTTGAATATGAAAAGCCAAATGAGATGCTCAATCATTTTTAACTGCATCAACTAAAGTTGAACTGTGCAGATGTAGATTAACATTTTTATTATAACAAACACTTTTAATGCAAAATATATTTTTTGCAATAATTTATTTAAGGTTATTGGAAATACAGTCCCATTTTGTTAAAACATCAGAAAAACTTTGGGCATCCTATCTGGCACTTCATATTCAAGTCGTTCATAAAGTCATGCGTAACTTTACGAACAGCTTTATGGAACACCCACCTGGTCTTTATGTATTTCCCTTTGTTTTATGAATATGAATAAAGGTGATGTTAAAAAAAAAAAATCGAGACAAAAAAACTGAATTCACGAGTTAGAAAATATGAAATTCAGATCAGTAATTATTATGAAAGATGTGGCGTATGCAAAATCATAATACTGTAAATATGGAAAACACTCACTCTTATTGTCATACATTGTTTGAAGTAAAGTTTACCAATGTGAATTTAACATTTTAGAAAAAAAGGCAAATGTACTTGCAGTTATGACTAATCCGCATAAAAGGGAGGCTGTAACGCGGACAATATTTAAGAGAGTTGTTAATGTATTTATGGAAGTATGCAACATTATAATTAACATCTAAGGTACTTAAGAAATGCAAATATTTACTTATGTTACGTTATTTCACGTTACTTAACAAAGTAGATTACCAGGTTTTCTGAGGCTTAATTTCCAGCTTACAAAATTTTCAAGAACTAAGTCATTTCGAAGTACCATGGCTAAACTATCCTAAAGAATTGGGAAGAGATACCAGGCTGTGTTATATAGCCGCTGTGTACGAGCCCTCATATGTTTAAAACGCAAATCATCCAGTCGGCGCCTAACCACGTGTATGTTAATGAGAACATCTCACAAGAAATGAGTCTGAGAAGGGATTTTGTTACAAAAGTAATGATAAGGTATTTACGGCGAGACAGCAAGGTTGACCAGTTTAACATTCGCAATCTATTTTGGTACGACATTTGCTGTCTTTGTTGTTTAAGAATGAGACGGCATCCTTTCCATTATATCCGAAAGACAACGATTGTAAGGGTTCCAAGCGGGGAATCCATATTCCAGTATAGGAAGAACCAATGACTTATACAATGTGAATGTTGCCGAGAGAGTGAGACCAGAGGAGAGAGAAGTAAGTAAACCTAGAATTCTATTAGCACGAGAGATGACATAACAGACATGGCTCCCCCCCAAAAGCTTACATGATAAGACGGAAGACAAACAACTTTCTTCCTAGCTCCTGCTATTCGCATATCTTTCGTTTTCTTTCCATTCAGTTCTATTCGATTTCTAGTACACCATCTGGATATATCACATTGGAGGGCATGGACATAGTCAGCACACCTAATTGGGCGATACATCAGCGTGTCATCAGCAAGCAATGCGCACTTAGAAGAGACACAAGCTGGAAGGTCATTGATAGATAAGTTGAAAAATAGGGTGCAAACTATGCTCCCTTGAGGTACCCCTGATTATACACGTCCCCATGCAGAAGATGCACCTCTAAAAATGACTTTCTGTTGGCGCCCACATAAAAATGACTTTGCCCAAATACCATAGGTTTCCGGAAATGTTGTATTGTAGTGAAAGCTTGTTAAGATTTATCATGTGGCATTTTGTCGAATGCTCGCGAAAAATCAAGTGAGATCACATCAACTGGACATGAAGAAGGACCTTCGAGACAATGCATCCACTCATTTTTTAGATGCAAAACTTGAGTTGCACACGATTTCCCCTTCCGGAAACCATGTTGCACATTTGTGATTGTACAAGTGGCATCACAGTGGTCTCGTATGGCTTTAGCAACAAAGGACTCCATGATCTTACTGGCTAGCGACGTCAGAGCGACTGGTCAGTAATTAGGCAGGATTTATCACCAACTTTAAAAACTGTAGTAATATTAGCAGATTTCCAGGAAATTGGAACTTTGCCTAAGACAAGTGATATACTGAAGATATGCTGGAAGATATAACTGGACACAAGCGCTGTTTCTTTTAGTACCACAGGCGAAATCCCATTAGGACCATGAGGACCAGGTGCTTTTTTCGTCTGGAGAGCAATCAACTTCCTGTAGACATCAGTAACTGAAATTTCAAAAGACTCTAGAGACGCGATAGGAAAGTCACACTTCTGAGGTTCACAAGAAACTATGCTCTGCTCTGTGAAGGACTTCTGAAAGCAAGAAAGAAATTCACTAGCGATGTCAGCAGGGTTGCTAATGATGCACTTTCCAACCACAATAACTGAAGGAGGTGAACTTCTGTTGCATTCTCTCACAAAAGCAAAAAATCGCTTGCGATTTTCAGGAAGTGAAAAAAATCATTGATGTACTGCCAGTAGGCAGCTCGAGTCACGTATTTAACTTGGTTGCGTAAAGGGCGATATGAATTCCAGTCGCATTAACGGTTAGACTTCTTTGCCTTTCTGAATGACTTGTGTTTCCTCTTAAATCAAACGTTTGATGTCTACGGTGATCCAGGGTTTGAACTTTTTGGAGCGTCGCTTAGATCTTGCTCATCCTCCGGATTGATGTAGAAGCTCCATGGCACCAGCTGAAGCAAGCGGTTAAGGTGCTCAAGTCGACTCTCTTATAATTCATGAAATCACAGACCATACTCTTAGAAGTGAAATTTTTAGACGATTTAACCTTGAAATATACAATATGGTGATCGCTGGACACCGGGTTTGCACAAACGGAAGTCTGGACTACTAGGTCGCGACGATTGGTAAATATGTGGTCAAGAAGATTACCAGTGCTTGGGTCATCCTTAGATGGCCTCGTGAAGGACTTAACAAGTAGAGTCGAGTCCAGGGTACTGAATATTGAAGGCAGACGGAAGTAGAGTCCTGTAGGGCCTCTTCCAACAAGTTCTCATTCAGGTCACCTGCAACCATTACACCCCAACAATCGGCAGACATTTCTAACTGAATTTTATCAACACAGTCCTGCAACCAGTCCCAGTAATCGACTCTGGCATTTGGTGGCCTATATATTATGATGACCAAAATCCATTTAGTTTTCCCTATTACGATCTCGATGCAAGCCATTCCAATATCATGGGAAAATGTATTTGACACAACATATGTTGAGTTCACAAAAAGACAAGCAGCATCTTTAGAGATAATGAAGAAAATATGAAATTTTGTGTACAAAACATATTGAGAGTTGTACTACTTAACCTGCCATTTTGGAGCAACATTGCCAATTTGAGGATCGCCATAGAAAGTAAATTGAAACTTTTTGAACTTTCATAACTTTTTAATTTCGTAACCGATTTTGATGGAACTTTTAAAAATTACTTCTCTCTATCCTCTCTTTTCATTAAAATGGATATTTCCCCTGGGTTTCATTCTCCTTTAAAACTATATCAAAATTCCCAAAATTATGTTTAGAACGTATGTAAAATGTGTTTGTGTGAGAGTGTTGGAGGGGGGGGGGGGGGGGGTCGTGCACGCGCGAGAAATTTCGGCGCCTGACTACGGTTATTTCCCTGCACTATTCGGAACGCTTTTACGCCTCTGACTCTGGCTCACTTTGGAGTGGCTCAATTTGGGGTGGCTCACTTTGGAGTGACTCATCGTCAGAACTGTATTCACCTTGTGGATGACAACAAAGGTAATAAAGAGACATGAGGAAGAGCCCCACGAAAAACCCACCCCACACAAACGCAAGAGGAAGCAATCTGTACATTTCTCCCAGAGACTCCTGCTCAACATACCACAGCCAAAACATGATGGAGTTTTCAGTGAATACGATACCATAAAAAGGGACTGCTTGATATCTCATGGGCCTGACACCAACTTTCGTGTCAAAGAAGCAGAATATATATGTCACTCCATTAACAGCAGAATCATATGCGATCTCCCAGAATCCCTCATCAGAATTCATATCTAGCCATACTAACCCGCCGGTCATGATCATCCAATGAACACCAGCTAACACAAATACCCACCACCTGTAGACTGATGCAAAGAGCGCAAACGCGATGACTCGCGCAGTGAGAGTGAATAGATGCCATCCCATACGTAACGCCATACCACCGCAGGTGATGCCTAATTGTTCTGATGAGATTCGTTCGTACTTGTAATACGTTTCAAGTGTCCATACGAGGGAACCTAAAGACACCACTGCTGTAGCAACTGAAATATTAGAATATACAAACAACAAAAAAAATATGTTAAGACATAATAAATATACACATGCAGCATAACATTCTCTCTGCATTGAGAGATAAGTGAGAGTCAGGAAAGTTACACCACTTTTAAATTGAATTTTCAATTCTTGAAGATGTATTAACGCAACAGTCTTTTGTACGTCAGTTTACTGAAAAAAAAAAATAAAGGAACAGAGAATGAACAAAAATCACATTTTGACACTGAAAGCAGGAAACACAACAAAAAATGAAAAATGTGATCACGTTTGTGCTCAACACATATTGCCATTTGAAAAAAAAAAATCATATTTAGAAATTTTAACTTTATTCTGTCCAATTTAAGAAAAATGGTATAATTTTGTTCATTTAAGGTGAATAATAATTAAAAAACAGTTTCGGAGATGTCCAGTGAAAATATAATGGACAGTCCTATACAATACACCAGCTTAAAGCTGTTTATCTTATAGGCATTTTCTTAGAAAGAAAATTTCAACATTAAAGGTCTATTTTGAATTTTAAGAACACCGAATATTTGATTATCCGGACTGTCGATATAATTTCAAGTTTGTTCTTCCAGGCGATTCATAAAGTCTTTGGCGGCATGAAAAAGGCTAAGCACGTCTTTCTTTATGTATCCCAGACGATCTATAACGATTTCATCTCTATTTTGGGGAGAGAAAAAAAAGTTGGTTGTCGTGTCTATATATAGGGCATCGTGGTAGTGCCATTATACATATTACCATACAACAAATCTTCACCATGTTCACTGCTGATCTCTAGAAAATGTTTAAATTTCTCGAAAGGCATAGACTATCATATTTTACATTAACTGATTTCTTTTAAATATTTCTCATTATAACAGTATTGATCTGTAGTTTAAACTACCTAAGAGTCTCTATAATAAAACTGGTAAATTGAAGATTAAACAAAAAAACGTTGGCTTATCTCTTTGCATAATGAAACTATAAATCTTAGCTATCATGAGAGGATCTTGAAGAAAAAAAAATCAAGCAAATGCTTGCAATTCTCGTCTTAGGGATGCACGAAGGAAGTCGTTCCTAAATTTTAATAGCGATTGAAAGGCCTTTGCAAGTTTAATGAATTCGGTAGGATGCATTTCCGAAAACCCCATCTCTCACCAGTTAGCCAATGGAATTCTTCACTAGTCACCATGATGTAAACTTGTAGGACGAGCTGTGGAGCTGATTCCATGAAAGCTTCTATAAGACTCAGTTCTTGGTAATCAACGCGATCGTCAATCATTCGTTCGTAGTCGTCTTTACGGTTGCTACGGCTTTTTATGCCAAGTTTCAGGTTGTGGTAATATCTGAAATCATAAAGACTGATAATGTTACAAACGCTATGCCAAAGGAAACTTAATTTGAATTGGTCCGCTTGCGCGCGCTCACGGAAAATACCGAAAGAAGCGACTAGGTGGAGGCTGAAGAGCAAGGTCTACTCTATCCACAAAAAAAAAAAGAAAAAAAAGAAAAAAAAAAAGGAAGAAAAAGAAGATATTTCATTAAAAGTTATATGGCTTTGACCAAAGCGGACTAATATTTTTGCAGACGGACATTTTCCATACTCTACGTGTAATATAAAATGGGGCTAAAAAAAAAAGGAGGGGGGGGGGGGGAATCATTCCGCTATGGCGCTCAGAGAAAAAGACATATGTTTTAATGAAATATCATTTTTGTCGGTAGATTAGACCTTGCTCTTCAACCTCCACCTGGGTGCCATTGCATAAAGACTTACTATTATAGTAACTTTGCCATCAATGGTAACTACCATGGTAACGTTGCTCAAGAGCCAATCAAAATCCAGTATTCCATGAAAAGTTACTATAATAGCAAAGTTACTATAATAGCAAGTTTTATGCAACGGCACCCAGATCGCTTCTTTTGGTATTTTCTGTGCAATGAGCGCTAACCGATCGATTCAAAGTTTCCCCCGACAGCATGGACAGATTGACAAATCTTCAACCTTATTAATTAATTCATTTGTCGGGGCAGGTGAGTTTTGAACAAAGACAAGCCGCATGCCTCAGCTGGATCCAAGCGAATGCTTTGAGATACATGTATACATTAGAATAATATTATTATAAACAATTGTAAGGAAATAACACATACAACAGCTTCTGGCAACTCTCGTGGATATAATTATAACTGTGAGAAATAAAAATGAGAGAATAATGGTTGCTTAGCTTAAATCAAAGTTCCCCAGAGCTGTCCTCCCTTTTTGATTTTTTTTTGCAAAAGCTGAAAAAATGTCTCCACCTGGAATCGAACGCGGGTCGTTGGCTTTGAACACCAGTGCCTTAACCACTAGACCACGGAGACGGGCCAGTGATTTTGGCAACACACGGGTTCGATTCCCGGCGGAGACATTTTTTCAACCTTTGCAAAAAAAAAAATTCAAAAAGGAAGGATAGCTCTGGGGAACTTTGATTTAAGCTACGCAACTATTATTCTTTCATTTTATAAATATATATATATATATATATATATATATATACAATTGTTAAAGAATCCTCCGTCGTAGACCGGCAATGGTAAATATGTTTGAAAGAGACGGAATAAAAAGTTAAAGACAGCAAAATTCACTATTTCCTTATTCTTCAGATATAAAGAAACCGGCAATTTTCCATACTTTCCGGTAATAGTGAATTTTGCTACGTATGTATATATATATATATATATATATATATATATATATATATATATGAATTTTAGAAAATGCAGTGTATCGTACATTATGTACATTATATATGAATATATATATATATTAAATATACATGAATAAATAAATAAATATATATATATATATATATATATATATATATATATATATATACTTTATATAAATGGAATTACCAGCATCCCGGGTTGTGATTATACTGAATATAATACTGGATTCTAATAATTGAATTTGGACATGTGATTATCTCCTTTGTGAGTTTTGTGACAATTTATTGACCTATTTTTTATGCCGATCAACTTAGGAGATTATATTGAGACTTTGTACTCCCCCATACATTATAATGTTCAACTGTCTGGTCATCTAGATCAAACTATAAAACATTAACACATGATTAAACACGCTCCACAAGCGAGTAGCATATATTGTAAGTGCGTATACATGGGAAGCTTTATAAGAGCAAGCTTTTAGAATACTAGCCTGGTCTACTCTGAAACATTTGTCTAAAAAGTCTATATTATGCGTAATGTATAAATGTGTAAATGGGATAGCACAGTCCCAGTTATGTAGTAAATTCGTTCTTAATGACATTGTCTCAACATGTGTAACACGAAGCACCAACAGATTGTTATGTAAAACCCAATATTATCTAAAGACATTCGTATCTTGTTGATATAAATGGAATTTCTTGTCTGATGAATGCCGATCTGCCCTGTCCTTAGCCGTTTAAAAAAAAATCTCAATAAACATGGCAATGAATTGTTTTTACGAGGACGGGGGGAGGGGGGGGGGGGTTGGCAGTGATGTCATCTTAATTTTATGCTTGATCTTTAATGTGTAATCTGTATTTTGTAAACAGGTAGTGTGGATGTACATGTGTGTGTGAAGGGTGTGTGTGTGTGTGTGTGTGTGTGTGTGTGTGATGTGTTTGAAGGTCTACCTGTGTGTGAGGGGGTGAGAATGTTAGTGGCTGTGTCTGTGTGTGTGTCTCTGGGGGTGCGTGTGCGCGTGTGTGTGTGTGTGTAAGCCTGCGTTACCCCCTTTCAATTCTGTATGTTGTATATTGCAATGTTTTAAATTTTAATTTACGGAGGCCTGTTGTAAACCAGCCTATTAATTTACTTTTTATCAATGTCATTTTTAATATGTAGCTGAACAGGTTACTCTGTCTAAAGATGTGAAATAATCAGATAACTAAATAAACTTATCTCCAACGCATATTGACGTATGATAGACGTATTTGACGTGTTCTGGAGGAAGTTTTTTTTTTTTTTTTTTTTTTCAATTTTGGGCGTATACATAGGGTATTCATAACGAGTTGGGCGTATACATAACGTATTAGTATTTTATATAAACCGTCTCGATAACTTATAGATAACTTATACCAACGAATGCGTTCACAACTTACGCCCACCGATAGTCTAACTTATGCATAGCGGCAGCGTATCGCCGACAATCACGTGTCTATAAATAGGCTGCCGCTCGACGATTAGAGAGAAAACTGCGAAGTACGCTGCCAATATTATACGGTAGCTGTAAGTTAGAAACAAGTTGAGTAAATTTTGTGTTCCTCCGAAATACGTCAAATACGTCTACATAATACGTCAAAATGCGTTGGAGAGAAGTTCGATATAAGTTACACATAGGTTCAAAGTACGTTACTCATAAGTTTTGGGTACGCTAGACATTATCTCGACTTATTTCGTCTTGTGAGTAACTTACAAGTAACGTGTGTGAACGTGTGTCAACGATCGCATAACTTACCTACAACTTATTGCCCTCATATACGGGACGTATGAGCCATACGCTGGCATACGACGACCTCGCCGTACGTCAGCGTATTCGATTTTTTTTTTCATAAGTCGGCATACGCTTACTAAATCGCCAACGGTGGCCAATCGCCAACGACATGTGTCGTCGGCGATACGCTGCCGCGAGCCATGCATAATGTTAGACTAACGTTGGGCGTAAGTTTGAATGCCGGCAACACTCTAAGCATTCGAGTTTTCTATAAGTTATCGAAACGTTCTGTATAAGTTACTGATACGTTATGTATACGCCCAAAATTGAAGAAAACATCGATAGTTTTAGCGAAATTTTGATACGTCGACATACGCGCCTGGCTAAATCGTCATAGTCCAGCATATTGGTTTGTTGAATTGTTGAATATAAGTGAAATGCTTTTAATTGTGATCAGTCAACATTACGTATTTGAAATCAACAACATAGGTGCCACAGTTCCCCATTATAACCAAAAAAGGCCCATAAATGCCCAAATAATCTATCTGCAAAATGTATATTTTTTAATCTTGAGTTTGAATTTTAATTGTATGACAATGATTTTGAAATCAAGGTCATATAAAAAGCACACTTTAGGAATCACATGGACCTAGTGATGATGGCCCATCAAAGACAATTCTTTCCCTCACGAGAGGATGGCCAAATTCCGAACGGCTCCCGAAGTGTTTAAATGTGCATACTTGCATATACCTTTGGGTTTGGGCTTTAAAGTATAACTATTGGCAAGGCGGTATGTTTTACAAGCAAAATTTCAGAACTCCATTTCATTACTATGGCCGTCATATTCAAAATGACCACTGGTCTGTTTCAAGATGTGGTTATTTGCATTAGGTTATGCTGTGTCTTTAAGCTTATTTACGCGAGAGTTGAACAGGAATACCTCACAATTAACTGACCCAATTGCCAATTTGAAATTCGCATAGATTTAGTGATCTCGTTTTTCAAACATTCATAAATGTCTTATTCTTGGTCCGATTTCTTTCAAACTTTGATCATCGCGTTTCTCTTATTTTTCTGATTTCACATGATTGCCCTTTAATAGTTGCTACCGATTCTATTCATTGGAATCTTTTTAAAATCTTACTATGTATAGATTGTTTCCTAAGGACATGTCAGTTTGGAGGGTTTTTTCAATATGGACACAAATATGAAAAAAGAGGAAAGTACCGTTTTATCAGTTAGTTGTTTTGCATCTGATTATAGTTTATTTTGGCATAATAGCATTTATTTGCAAAAGAAGGGTACTTTATGCTTAATCAGGATATTAATGTATATTGTTCACGAAGAACTCTTCAATACGAAGGGAAACATGTTTTAAATTTTAGATTGATATTTTTTTGTTTATAGAAATTTCTAGCAAATCAGTACTAAATTCCACACTTTTATACTAAGTTATAAGTTTCCGGATACAACGTACACTTTGAAATGCCAATAGTCACATCTTAAATCACAACGGAGGCCATTTTGAATGTGACGGCCATAATGATGAAATGAAGTGACCCAACTATTCTGCCTATAATACCCAGCTTGCAAATAGCTATGCTTTAAAGCCCAACTGAAGGTTATTACGCAAGTAGGCATTTTAACACTTCGGCAACCATTTTGAATTAGGCCAACATCCTGTGAGGGAAATATTCAAATTTAATTGTGTCGAATGGGCCATCGATGGGCCCATGTGGCCTGCTAAAGAGGGTTTTTTTTTTAAATATAACCTTGATTACAAAATTGTTGTCTATACCAAGTTAGAAATTAGGACCAAAGATTAAGAAATTTTATTTTGCAGACAGATTGTTTCAGGCCTTTTGGGGCCTTTTTCTGGTCATAATGGGCACCTTTGGCAGCTATGTTGTTGATTTCAAAGACGTAATTTAAAATGATCACAATTAGAAGTATTTTACTTATATTCAGTGATTTTATGATACATGTATTTGATATATGATATGGTCCTTTATTTGAAAAAAATTGGCACCTGAGGCATTTTTCCGAATTTAGATGCCCCGAAATCTGACATCATACTTAATATATATTAAAACTAGATTTGATTAAATCAAATTTTGTTTTTGAAAAATGGGTACAACGGGCCTCAGGGCCCAAATTTATGGTGGCCCCATGTCTAAAATTATTCGGCATCAAAAACTCTACCTGCATGTCAAATTTCATGCTTTTATGAAAAAGTGCACAGTTATATCACCAATCTGCCGAACTATTAAATGTGACAGCGCCATAAAGGGTAAATCTAGACTGTTCAGTGACAACCTTTAATCACTCTAAAGATTAACAAAAAAAAAAAAAAAAAATGATTACCTGAAGATGAGTCCGAGAAGTAAGACATGTATCGCTCCCATCTTGAACCAATACCAAACCTTTGCTAGAAACCCTTTAGAATCGTTATCATACTTTTCTAAGTATTCTTCTATGACATAAATTAGACTCATAATCTGAACAATCACTGCTGGTACCAGAACAAAGACAAATGTCATGATGCACCATAACGTGTGACCTTGTTTGTAATATTGCACTCCCAGCGTAATATCCGTCACGACGTCTGCAGTATACAGAACCATACTGAAAACGATGAAAATGGCATTAATTACGGTAAAACTCGCCATGGAATTGTACAGAACAGAAAAGAACAGCTAGAAACGTTTGGATTGACTTAAACGGTTCAAATCCCACAGTAATCGTATCTAAGCTTTGAAAGGATTCAACAAGCAGGACAGCTCTTATTGCTAAGACCTTTTATAGTGATTTTACTGTAGGCTGAGGTAGGAAGTATCTTTATCAGATTATTCATGATATACTATTTACATAATGATGTAGAATTTTATGAACTAATTTTCAAAGTACCGATGAATTTAAAGCTCCTTGATTTAAGTGGGTTTAAAATTTTGCACTGCAAATATAAGGGGAGGCCGGGGCATAATGGGGGTGGGAGGGGTCTTTGCCAATGTTATCAGCATCATGAACAATGCAAAACACACACACGCACACCTACCCCACACACATTCTTGATATTTTTTCCACATAGCTATAAAACTAATAACTTATTTGTTAAGTGTGTTTTTCTTTCATACCGGGCTTTCATACTTATCATAATTATTACAAATATTTTTTTTCTCATTTATTTTTATTAGGCCCCTCTTTTCTGAATTTACCCTCCGTCAACAATTATCCTTTTGACATCATATCGCATGATCATGATGATCAATGCTAGAACAAATAACACGTTCTACACTAGGAAATCACTTTTGGACTTCTATTCAAAGAATGAGTAATTATTAACCAGATGATTTTCAAAGTAACTAAGGTCAGTTTTATGTAGTTATATGAGTTACAAATGGATTACTGATTCTTTCACATGGCTCACCAAAATATCCGCCTAATTATATTCAGCTTCAGACTCAAAATACATTTATCTCCTTTGCACAAAATGAAACTGACCAATGACAAAAACATGGTGGAAGGAGGTGAAGATCCCATGATAAAAGATAAAAAAAGGAAAAAGAAAACAAAAACAAAAATGAAAAAAAAAGGGGGGGGGGGGAAGAAAGAGAGAGGGAGGGGGGAAAATCTGCAACATGTGCTCCTGACTATGTTGTACAAAGTATATATTTTTATGAGTAAATATATGGAGTGAGGGGCATGTTTTAAATGGAGTCATTAAAGTTGTTCTGGAATATGAGACCAGAAAGGCGAATATTTTGTTGAAACGCAACTATTCTATGACGAGGAATATGGATGTCTCTCACAGATCTTGTTGAATAATTGTGAAAATTACAATCAAAATCAAACAGATTACAAAATAATTTGGGGAGATATTTGTATATACACTTAGACATAAAGAGGACTGTTGGTAACTATGATAACTGGCAAAATCTTCAAATTATATGAGTCTCAAGTCATGACATAAAGGCAGGGGCGGCGGAGCGTCTTTCAAAATGGGAAGGGGGCACCGAAAAAGGGCACTTTAAAAAAAATATAGGGCACATACAAGGGATGAAAACTCATCAGAATAAGTACGACTTTGAGATTTTATTATACTCCTACATTCTAATTTAATAATCAAGCATAAACTCAAACATTTCATTCTTACTAAGTATCTTTACTGGTTCTAGATACTGATTCCGTTTTATAAACGGGAGTTGTATGTAATGTCTGATGGTTCATTTAAATTTAAGACTTTCTTAATGCTTAAGACCACGTACATTAACCCTGTCCTTTTTCAGTGTGTCAGCAATAATTTTTCAATGAAACTGTGAGGTCGCAATTCAACCGATTAAACTTTATCCCAGAAATTGTTTTAACTTGATTAAGCACAGTGTCATAAAACATAAAGACCCTGACAGGAACAATGATGTCAACTTACTTTGCGCGATCTGCTTGATTTCATAAACTATAAGTTCGAGGGGGCGTAGTGAGCAAGCTTTGAGGATTTCTAAAAAATTTAAAAATTTTTTTTTTACTATTGCCTAAAGTTGCTTCAAATCATTGGCACATGCGAGACTTTTTTTTTTTTTTTTTTTTGCTTCAGGGGAGAGGGAGTATTGTGCCCCTCCTGTTCCCCAGCTGGATATTGTTCTTTTGGGGATCAAGGATTAAGGTAAACGACGAAATAATTAATAATAATAATAATAATAATAATAATAATAATAATAATAATAATAATAATAATAATAATAATAATAATAATAATAATAATAATAATAATAATAATAATAATAATAATAATAATAATAATAATAATAATAATAATAATAATAATAATATTCCGCTTTTATATAGCGCCTCATATACATCGGCGATGTCCCGAATATATCAACTCTTCACTTTCATAATTTTATTTTACACCTTTTTGGTAGTGAAAATGTACAGAAATTACGTATTCGGGTACCTTGCTCCCAAATATTTATGTGCATCTTGCTGCCCGAATATGAGGTGGAAGTTGCCCAAATATCGGAACTTAATTAAGGTTAAAGCACTCGAAAGTTTATACATGTACATCGTTATAGTGGTCGATCATTACACCTTTTTGTCTTGTGAGAGGTGCGGCGAAATTGATTTTTACCCAACTCCTTCATTGAGGGAAGCATCTTTCCGCCTTCCACAGCCTCTGGCGCCTATGGTAGATAGGGTTTGTTCACTATTAAGAAGCACTGCATCTAATTAAAATGCAAAGGAACGTAGCGACTGAGTGAGAAAATCCAGTTTTTGGAATGTTGGATATTAAAACACTAGAAAGCTTATCCTTTATCATAATGCAAAATCTTTACATGCAATAATCTTATGAGGGGCAGGAACAAAACGAGATTTCCCTATATCCCTCTATATAGAAGAAAGCCCCTGCCCCACACATCTGGGGTCTTGATGTAGACTGGGTTCCTACTTCGAGGGGGCGCACAGTGGGCCGGTGTCAGCAAAAGTGCGCCAAAATAGGGATTTGGTAAATGAAACAGAATTAATTTTTTTTCATGTTCTAAGCAAAGATTACAACGTGTAGAACACCTCTGAGCAGTATTTCTTCTTGGAATTAATTTTAAGTGGGTCATTTTTATTCAAAAAGACCCGAAACTTTGATTATTTGTTATGCATTGTGTAAAATGCAGTACTGCGTTTTATTAAAGGTTTTTTGCAAAACGGGTAGTTTAATGCACGTCAAATTGTACAAGCTTATTCCAGAATAGTCATTTAAAATAATGATAGAGTTAACAGGCAAACTCTTATTCCTCTCGAAAGTAATTTTGGATGAAACACAAAATATTGGGGGGGGGGGGGGGGGGGGGAATAGCATTTTTTTTTCCAGCGCAGAGATGGTCAACATTTCCGTCGATTTCTGCGCTGAAAATATCATGATCGCCTTTCTCATAGTTCATGCTTTACACGGCTACCAAATTTGCTTGCTACTTTTAACAACTTTTTGAGTAAGAACCAATTTTCCTCCCGCATGTTCGCCTCTTTTTTCGCCTAAATCTTCCTTGCGATAGAAGCGCGCACTGTGTTCATAAAAATGCGCAGGCAAAGCACACACAGCAAAGAATAAAAGTTCAATATGCTTTTTGACATGAGTACCGAAAGAAGCTTTAATAGTCTTCTGGCCCTTTTTTGATGATGGGACATGTCAGAAAACAACTAATATCCAAACATATAGTCCGGGAGCAAGGGGGGGGGGGGGGGGTCAACCTAGCTGGAAAGGAAACCAATATTCATGTGCAGGAATATAAAGATCGCATAGTCCGATATAGCGAATTGACCGTCTGGCATGTTCTATGTGGTGGGTGTGGCCAGGGGGAGGTCACAAAGTGGTCAAAAAAATGAGCTAGATCAGCTGGAAAGGAAACCTTTAGAAACCTATATCAAAAGATTCGCCATAGTCCCAAGGTACATGAATGGACAATGCCAGACGTTTTAAGAGGTGGGGAGTGCTTGCCAGACGCCCCTAAAATACCCCAACCCCCAATATTGAGCTAGATCAGCTGGAAAGGAAACCCTAAGAAACCTATATCAAAAGATTCGCCATAGTCCCAAGGCACATGAATGGGCAATGCCAGACGCTTTAAGTGGTGGGGGGGGGGGGTGCCCGCCAGACGCCCCCAAAGGGGGTCAACAAATTGAGCTTGATCAGCTGGAAAGGAAACCCGATGAAACCAATGGGAAATTGCTCGGCAGAGTCCAAAGATACACAAATGGCCATTGCCAGACGATTTAAGTTGTGGGGAGTGCTTGCCAGACGCCCCCTTAAACTACCCCAACCCCTAATATTGAGCTAGCTCAGCTGGAAAGGAAACCCTAAGAAACCTATATCAAAAGATTCGCCATCGTCCAAAGATACAAAAATGACCACTGCCAGACGATTTTAGTGGTTGAGAGTGCCTGCCAGACACCCCTATGGTAATCCATCCACCATTACTGAGCTAGATCAGCTAGAAAGGAAACCTTATGAAACCCGTGGGAAATTACTCGCCATAGTCCAAAGATGCACAATTGACCACTACTAGACGATTTAAGTGGTGGAGAGTGACTGTTAGACGTTACTAATATACACCCCCTATATTTTAAGCGAGATCAGGTGCAAACAAAAGTTCGGGGGTCCAGACTTACACAAATACTGCCAGAATCATCATGATTATTTATTGTGGGATCTACCTGCCGCACGTCCCCCCCCCCCCCATCCCCCTAAAGAATGACACACAAATATGGAAATTAACAGTCATCATTTTTGTTCCTATTTTATTTCTTTTACTTATAAATGGGATACTCGACGTCAGACACACGCTGTACCAGCACAATATGATTGATTTAATCCACGTAAGGAGTTTATTCCTATAATAAGTACTTTTTAACAATGAGAATTATGGGTTGTTGTGATTGTTAATATGGTTTGTTATATGATTTACATTAATTCTTGACTGAAATGGTAAAACCGCATTAGGAAAAGTATTGACGTTATAATTTCATATATTTATTGCAAGCACCAGCAACTGCTGTATTACTTGTTTTATTACTGATCTAAATTTTAAATTATAAGATTCATTCAAAAATGTTCAGACCTTCTTTTTTTTTCAAAAAGCGGTAGCAAAGCTTTAGTCAAATTTTTGCCGATTTAATGATTTCCCCATAATTTATACAGAAAATAATAAACCATTTCATTGAAACTTGGTCATCGTATTTAGAATCATATTCCGCCCGTTTTTTATACCAACCAAATGTATGTACCTCACTGAAAACGCTCCAGGAAGAAGCTCTAGTCTCTACAATCATTTTAAAAATGATAAATATTTAATTCGCCAGACCTATTGAAGCGTATTAAAATCGTATCCTGATATCGTTTGATATTTCAAACTGCTGTTAAGTTCCAGAGATTTGTTTTAAAGATCGCAATATCCTGATACATGTATTTTAACAATGATATTGTTATGTGATAATAAGACCAATTTTACATTTATCAATAATTTATCAATACCTAGACAGGAAGTGAACAGGAAGTTTAAATGTTTACAAACTTCACACTTTCTTCAGAAAGTATTACTCATCTAACTTCCAACTAAAGCTATGACGCAATGGTCACTTTATGGTCTTCTTATTCTCAACATCACTCCTTCCAGATAACAGCCCCACTCCCCAATACTGAGTAAAAGTTATGACGTACTTATGGTCATTTGGTCAAGGACTCAAGGTTGACCAACTCCCAGTAGGGGGTTTACCCATTATAAAAGGGGTTCACTTCGGGACTCCAGTTAGAGAGTAGATTCCAGACATCATGAGAGTATAGTCACCATCAGACTTGCTCTATGCTTCATTGTTCATCTGTATCTTCATGTACTTCATCTGAATAAATACTATACTCTATAGCTTCTAACTTCAACTGATTTGTGTCACCAGTTTATCACATTATGTACTCTCTCTGTACTCAAGAAAGTAAACTGTAATTCAACCGATCCCTACACAACAATATCTAATGACTACTTTGCAAAATGTTACCGGCTAGCTGTGCATTTCAAATTACATAGTCTACACAGAGACTTTGTTTTCAATACGTAATTCCTGATAAATCAGATTTCACTTTAATCCACAAACATAAATGTGTGTACCATTGATGTCAGTAATGTCCAATCGTCATTTTATATCAAATACATATATGTAGCCTTCTAAGTTCAAGGTTCAAATCATAGTCATGATAGTGTCTATAAAGCTTTCCATCCGGCCAGTACGTTGGGGTCATGATTTTGGATTTTAAAAAAGAAATCACCTTTTTGCCTGTATTATTCATAATTTCGTTAGATAATGTAAAGTTATTCATTATATTCATAGAAATACCTCATCTCAGCATATTTCATTCAACATGTTAAACATAATATGATGTTAGACAGATAATATTAGTTAGAAAGAATCGGAATGTCGCTCGGCCAAATTAGAAACCTAGTGACATATTCGGATACACACATAAAGGTACAAAAAGGGTAATAAAGAAAAATAATTGCACCTGATCTCTGTTTATTTGGGTGAATCAGATTAGCCACCGATACCATAACTCACGATATACGTATGTATTATATCTCACTCATATTTACGCTGAATTCTTCACGTTCAGAGCAATCTCCGTTTAAAAAAAATACATTTGATTTGATTTAATTTGATGTTCATTTTTACTTCCATGTACATCACCATACATTTACAATCTTCATGGTCACATAAATATCATACATAGAAAAAGGATCGTCATAAGCACAGCTCAGGTGGAACATAAGGTCTGTAAATACCAATAACCTTCATAAAAAAACTCCTGACAACTGATTCTTATATTGCAAGGAACAAGGATACGTGCTGAAAATAACACCTGTTAGGTATATTTCTATGCCTAAATACGAATGTTGCAGATGCAGGCATTAATAATATGTAGACTCTTGTAATGAGCAGGAAACAAGGTTAGTATGTACATATTTTATGTCATTTTGAAGTAAATATTGAACATTCTCATATTCACAGACACACTATTGATTAATAATATCTCTAGCAATACATGAAAGAAGATAATCTTTTAAGCGTTCTGTTTTTTAAATACAAATACGTTGGGCTTGAATAATTATAAACTATGTCAGTAGGTAGTGAATTCCAAATATCGGGTCCAGTGTGTCTTAGAGCCAGCCTGAGGGCTGTTTTGGGATAATTGTTCAAATGCATATTAGTAGAAATTCAGGTAGGGTATTTATGTATGGACGAGTAATTGCATAAAGGCTGCCATGGCAAATGAAATTTATGTAAACATATATCCACTGTTTCAAACAATGCGGAATATCATTCTGAATATTTATTATCTCTAAGTTTCATTGCATCATGATAAGGAATTAAAAAGTAACAGCCTAAAAGGTTCAAGTGATCAGTGTGCTAACATATATTCAAAAATCTCAAATGTTAATAAAACCGAGGTTTTATGGTACTTTACAAGGCACTCTGCTGATATGCAACGAAGATGTCCATTATCAAAATGGTGTTTACATGCATGAAAGAAATATACAATATAAATTCACTGTCTGAATGTTGTTAGAAACCAATATCAAACCTTAAATATAAAATAAGAATCAACTTTCAGCCAAAATATCAAAAACTTATTAAAAACGTGTCGGTTTGCATTGAACGGTTGTTATGACAACAGTCAGTGTGGTGCATAATAATTGGTCGGTATTAAAATGTGCGGAATATGATTCTTAATACGATGACCAAGTTTCAATTAAATACTATTCATACTTAAAGTTACATGTGAACATGTCAAAAAGGTACATTAGAAACAGCTCTATGTATCATGGTATAACTAATGTTTTACTAAAAATATCATTCATGAAATAGTTTCTCCTTTAACACATATTGTTAATCTATCACTAAAAAACGGCGTTGTTCCTAATGAAATGAAGATTGCAAAGGTCATACATATTCAAAAAAGGTAACCAACAAGACAAAGGTATATTACCGCCCTTTGTCACTCCTAACAAGCTTCTCAAAAGATCTAGAAAAATTGTTTATTCTGGACTCATTTTATACGTTTTTAGATAATAATCATGTCCTCTCCGGGTCTCAACTATTCACACGCGGGCTTCTAATATTCATAAAATTGCCAGAGCTAGACAGTGTCACAACTGCAGGTATTTAGTGGACTTCTCCAAGGCCTTCAATACTACATGTATAAGTCATGATATACTGTATATATATTGTTGTATAAGTTATTTATGGTATCCAGGGGAAGGCCTTGGAGTGGTTCAAGAACTACCTTAGTGATAGAAAACAATATGTATACATGAATGGTTTTGAATCGACCCTTCAGTCAAGTATTTGTGGTATCCCTCAAGGCTCTCTGTTAGGCCCGCTCCTGTTTATTTTATGGACATTAACGACCTCCAAAACTCATCCGCAGTCTTCTCATAATCCTCTTTGCCGATGACTCCAATATTTTTTACTCTCACCACAACCCTGTTACACTTCTGAACATTAAACACTGAATTAAAGTGCGCTTTTGACTGGATTAAAGCTAACAAATTGTCGCTCATCATAAATGAAACAAATTTCTTGCTATTCAGTAATTCTGTATCATTCCCATGTTGAGTCTATCATAGTTTTTGGTGTTTATATAAACAGTAAACTAACGTGGAAAGTTCAAATTGATTGTTTATGTAAACTCATGTAACTCAGGTGTAATGAACAAGGTCTATTCGTCTTAATCTTGCCTTATATCTTAATTATTGTACTTGCATGTGTAAATAGCTCCATAACCCTCATGGACAAAATGTAAGAATTGTAAAGAATGTTGGATTTCGTGCACATACAAATGAGCTTTTCCATAACTTTAATATTATTGAGATATCTGACTTGTACTTTCTTTGAATATTGGAATATCTATACATACGAACTCTCGAAAAGTAATTTACCGCATGATTCCTTCCTATTTTTCAACCCAACATTATCATTATGATGTACATTCCTACCGGACTAGACAGACAACTACTGAAGATAGGGTAATCAGTGAACCGGACCAAATTTGACTAAAGCTTGCGCTAGCGCTTTTTGGAAAAAAAGTCAGAAATTTTTTGAATGAATCTTATAATTTACAGCTTATATCAGTAATAAAAAAGTTGCTGGTGCTTGCTATAAACATATGAAATAATTATAAGTCCATTATAAATTATATATTTATAACGACAATACTTGGCCTAACGGAGTTTTTCCATTGCAGTCAAGAACTAATGTCAATTATATGACATACTATAATTATTAACAATCCCAACAAACCATAATCCACATTGTTAAAAGGTACTAATAGGAGTAAACTCCTTACGTGCGTTAAATCAACCATATTTTCAAGTTTTACAGTGTTTGTCTGACATCTAGAATCCCATTAATATGTTTAAAAAAAAAAATAGAATAAGAACAACAATAATGACTATTGATTTGCATATTTTGAGTGTCATTCTTTATATGGGGGATGGGGGGGGGGGGCGTCTGGCAGGTAGATCCCACAATATATAATCACGATAATTTCTGGCAGTATCTATGTAAGTCTAGACAAAGTTAATTTGTTTGTTTGTTTTTGTTTTTTCCTTGTTCCCATGAACTTTTGTTTGCAGATGTCTGATCTCGCTCAAAATGTAGGGGGTGGATATTAGTAACGTCTAACAGTCACTCTCCATCACTTAAATCGTCTGGTATAGGTACTGGTCATTTGCGCATCTTTGGAATCTGGCGAGTAATTTCCCACAGGTTTCATAAGGTTTCCTTCCTAGCTGATCTAGCTCAATAATGGTGGGTGGATTACCATAGGGGCGTCTGGCAGGCACTCTCCACCACTTAAATCGTCTGGTAGTGGTCATTTGTGTATCTTTGGACGATGGCGAATCTTTTGATATAGGTTTCTTAGGGTTTCTTTCCAGCTGATCTAGCTCAATATTGGGGGTTGGGGTAGTTTAGGGGCGTCTGTCCATTCATGTACCTCGGGACTATATGGCGAATCTTTTGATATAGGTTTCTAATTGATCTAGCTCAATTTTTGGACCCCCCTTTAGGGGCGTCTGGCGGGCACCCCCACCACTTAAAACGTCTGGCATTGTCCATTCATGTACCTTGGGACTATGATGAATCTTTTGATATAGGTTTCTAAGGGTTTCCTTTCCAGCTGATCTAGCTCATTTTTTTGACCACTTTGTGACCTCCCCTTGGCCACACCCACCACATAGAACATGCCAGACGGTCAATTCACTATATCGGACTATGCGATCTTTATATTCCTGCACATGAATATTGGTTTCCTTTCCAGCTAGGTTGACCCCCCCCCCCCCCTGGCTCCCGGACTAATATGGATTGCATTTTAATCTTTAGTCCACTCTTCAGTGGTAGAATACTCGTCGGTCAAGAAGAGATTCCCAAGTTTCCTCAATGAAGTTCGGAAACAAAAAAGTGGAAGGAAACATAACAGAAAACGAAAACTGAGATAGAAAAAGAAGATATGGAGAGAAATGGAGAAGGAGTGAGAGAAAAAAAAAAACAAAGATAGAAAGAAAGAGAGAGAGAGAAAGAGAAAGAATGAATGAGAAGAGAAGGGGCGACTGGAGCGTCATGTTCATCACAATCTGTGGATAGGATTTAAATGTTTACATCAAGCCTGTGAAATGACTATACCACTACTGCCTAAATTGATCTGGTTTCTATTTTCAAACATTGCAGTTATATTTTGATGCCAAAGATGTTAAGTGGTGTTCAGTATTCTAAGGGATGCTCAACTTTTTGCACTTTCTTTATCCCCAGGAAACTGTTTTATTGTGTTATAATTCTTCGTTTAAGGTAACACTTATCCTGTTATTATTAATATCTTTTAAGTTTGGATTTTGGTAGCCAATCAGAAATCGGTATTTTAATATATTTGAAAATATTTTCATTGGATTTTACGGGTCTGAATACCCATATACCCATCATTTAAATTCAAATTTTAGGTAAAACTCAGTGAATATGAATTTTGGCGCACTTTGGAGCCATTCTGGCCCACTGTGGGGCGTAGCGATCGAGTGAGAAAATTTAGATTATACATCGTTGAAACTACGCATTATAGAGCAATTTTTTTTTCCATAGTCAAACTGCAAAATAACTCCGAGTCGCCTATTAGAGCACTAGGAAGCTGATCGAAATAACGTAAAATGTGTCGTGGGGGGGGGGGGGGGGGACTTTGCTCCCTGTGGAGCCCACAAATGTAACACTCTACCACAAAAATGTAAGAAACTCCACAAATGTAAAGACGTTGCGCCCTCAAATATCAAAATAACCACAAGCGTCATAACATGTCAAGCACAAGTGTAAAAATAACCAATGTAAAACAAACATTTCGCCCACAAATGTAAAAATATGTTTAACCACAAATGTAGAAACTTTTCGCCCCAAAATTTCTGTCATTATATTTGGAAAATCATTTACTCCTTGATAATAGTCAATTTGAAAATGATACATTCGAAGTCGATTTCTGAATCAAGTTAGCTGATGCAAACGATACGAATGCACCAAATTGCATACAGGTATTTGAATAAAAAGAATAATAAGGAGCTAGAATTCATATCTGTAATAATATGTTGTGGTCCAGTGAACTGTTAACCACAAATTACGGGGTTCGAATTCCTGCAAGCACTGTCCTTTGGCCGGAGAGTAATCTACATTTGCCACACTCGACCCAGGTGAGGTGAATGGGTACCTTGTAGGAGTATGCCTTGAAACACACTGTGCACTGGTAACCTTTGCCGAAGCTAGAGCATGCAGAGCAGGGTAATAATTTCCAAAGCTCTTTGGAAGTGCATAGGAAAGTTATATCATAATGTGATATGCGCTATGCAAGAATGGAATATGATTTTATGATAATGTGGGTTTTCCGGTCTTTTGTATCTTCTTGTTTTCATGGGCAAGTTAATATCATAATTTGGTGATACATATTTTGTTTACGTTTAATTTCTTGACATAAAACAGATATTCTCTGTGCTTGATTTTACTTTTAAATCCTCTGAAAGTTCTGAGGTTATTTTTTTACTAAAATCCCCATCACTGAATAAATAAAATTTTAATTGTTCGTCACATCATTTCATTTAACTTTTACGCATTCCGATAATTTCTCTTTGTGACGTTGTTATGTAAAATTTTCAGGACCAAAACATTTTTTTCCATTATTACATAATAAAAAGACGAAAAAATATATCGAATTAACATCATCTATAACAGCTATGACCATTACCAATTATACTAAACTTTTTATAAAGTTTTTTTTTTTAAAGATGGATAGACCAGGATCTCTCTCTTCTTTATGGCTATTTTCACTGTAAAGATCATTGTAATAATGATTCTGATAATGACAAGAAGTAAAAGCCTGACTGGAAAAGTAGACATTTAAAAAGAAATATTATGAAGGGCTACAAAAAAAGGAAGAAAAAAACAACAACCTCCAAACCAAGTTTCGAATGCAGAGATGATGCACTATCAAAACGCTTTAATTTTTTAAACTGACTTGCATAAAAGTATCTCTCGAGAAGAATAATATCCATTACACGTCTCCACTGCCCCCTCCCAGAGAAAAGAAGAAAACAAAATCGAATTCGCTAGATTCTAGCTAAACGAAGAATCGATACCATTAAATCTCATCCCTCAACGCCACTCCAATTTCGCGAGTCAGATTTCATTATTGATTGATCGAAATTCTTTGAACGGGCAAGTGGCAAGTGGCAAGTGACAGAAACACACATTATTTCATCCTTTGTCGAATACATCAAGCGTATATGGTCTAGATCTGTGGAACGCCATAAAATCCTGCAATATCTCTTTACATTTAAACCCTAGAATAAGCAAGAAGACTTTCCAGGGTATGCTGAAATTGCCATAGCAAGTGCCCAAATCATTTCCACATTTCTGGAGTTCCTCTTAAAATTACCTCCAAAATTATATTTCTATGTCTTCTTCATCTTTGTCATCATTAACCCTTTCAGCACAGGAATTAGTTTAGGGCTAAATTGATCTCATTTTGTTCTTCAAATTGGCAACATTAATTTTTTTCTTTTAGTACTACATGGTTCTAATAAAATGTAATGTCTTTGATAACAACAAACATGGTTAGGAAATTTGTAAAAAAGCTGAAAAATTGCCAATTTGGATTAAAACAAAGAACGATTTTCAACCACTGATCTCTACGGAAGATTTTTTTCGTATAGAGATCAGTGTTTTGAACCTCTCAATGTGTTGCCAATTTAAGGATTTCAAAGCTTATTCTCCTTTTTAAAATTCCTGGCATCAAACGCAATATGGTCATGCAACAAAATGGACACAAAATCTGGTCAGTTGTCTCAAAAGTGGTAATAGTTCCAGCATCATAACCACGACTAACACATCTTTTCTGACAATTTTAATTACAATGATAATATGATGTTATTCTCTTACGCCCGTTGCTGACGTATAGCATTGCGTCAGCGACTGGTGCGGTTTTTGACGTGCCACGTGAGAGTAACATCACACACAAAGTTAACGCAAAATAAACAGTGCAAACATTGCACTGAATATTGCACTGCATTTCTGGCGCATGGGTCGATTGCCTTCAGAGGTCCGATTAGCGCAGGAGATAAAGCAATCGAAAAGAGGCCTCATGTTCAACGGGCATTATACAGTAACTTATGATGACACATATTAAAAAAAAAACCCTATTTGTTAATTGTTAGTGAGTTCGATGCATGTTGCAGAACAAAATAGATCAGAAATCAAAACATGTAACATGTTTCCATTAGATTTCGACGGAAGCCCGCCTCATAAGAGGCGTCATTTCCTGACGTTAGGACTGCGTCAGTGACTTGTAAGGTCTTTTGCTAGTCACGAAAGATTGATATCGTTTCAAAAGTGATTGCAAAATGAGCAGTGCAAACGGCAATTATAATAACTGGCGTATGAGTTAATTGCCTTCACAGGCTCGATTAGCGCAGGCACTGACGCAATCGAAATGACGCTGTCCTATCGTCAGTAAATGACGCCTCGTGTGAGCCTAGCTGTATGCCTGTTACACACGTCAGCGATTTGCACTACCTCGGAAGTGTCCAGTCGAACAGAGAGTGAATGCAGAATGAACAGTGCAATCATTGCGTTGAATTACTAGCGTGTAGGGTCTATCGTCTTTATACACTTTATTAGCGCAGGTAACGCAATCAAAATGACGCCTCGCATAACAAAAATAATACGCTGGCGCAGCACATCTCAACCGGTATGGACAACGAACGTAATTCATATCTGAAAAAAATATACACTGTAAAAAAATAACTGTAAAACTATAGGTTTTTGGCCGTTGAAATTACAAGTTATTGCCGTTATTTCAATTTTACAGTCTTTTTCCTGTAAGACAACAGCTAGTTTGTTGGTTTACCGGAAATCAGCATATATTTACAATCGCCCGACATAAAACACTGTTAAAAAAACATTTTCTCATATTTTAACAAGTTACCCTGTTAAATTACAAATCACTTCCATGGTTCCATTTTAATTTACATAGATTTTCCTGTTAGAAATTAAAGACTATTAAACAAAAGAAAAGAAAAAAAAAAAAAAAAAAAAAAAAAAGGGAACCTGTTATTTTACATGTACTGTAAAAAACGGGCATTCCCGGCATCCTGATTGCCAGGAAATTTCCGGTGAATTTTTTTTACAGTGTACGTCTGTGGAAGGCGTTGCAAAATAAAGAAGGGGAAGTATAACAATGCATTACTTTTATTAATTCTATAACCAAAGTGCATTATGCTCATTCGACTAATAGAAGTAATGGTTATGCTTGTGGGAAAAAGATGCCTCTATAATTATGTAGGCCTTGCCCTCTGACGTATTCGTTATACTTCCCAATCTTTATTTTCTAAGGCCTTTCACAGACTTATATTTTTCGTGATATGAATTAGTTCTTTGTCCATACCTGTTGAGATGTGCTGCGCCGGCGTACATGTTTGTGAAAATCGCCTTTGGCAATCTTCAATCAGACTTATGGATGCAGTTTGCATTATAATGATATATCTTATAGGATCATCTTCTTTGAGGAATTGAATAAGAAATTAGTATTGTGAAAAAGCTCACTTTGAAGGAGAATTTTTTAATTGTTTTTTAAAACTCCACTGCCTATGCAGTAACTCGATCTTTTCTTCAAAGGCAGGTACTCGACAGTGTCACTTAATTCTGCGTGAACTGAAGTCGTAAGTAATCATTGATAATGTGGTGAATCGAATTGTCTCTTTTGCCTTTAAGCCTGGATTGCTTCTAGCAAACGTTATACAATGTCACGACGGTGAGTTTTCGGATGGTTTCAAGACTCTTGTAGACATTCTCCTCGAAATTGAAAGAAAAAAAAGAAAGAAAGAAAAAAGGAGAGGAAACATGACATGCAAACACAAAATCGTCTGCTGAAAGCCAGAAAGGGGTAAAATCATATCATTTTACCCATAGTTAAGACCCTTCTTGCTCTCATACATGACATATGAAACCATCTTGAAAGGAAAATATTATACATAGAGACATAGAGGCCTAGAGTCGATCCAGCCATTAAGGGGGTACCGGTCTTACTCAGTAAATTAAATACGAATGAACGAGCTCTCTGATTTGGGAGAGTATGGGGGAAGGGATCATCTTCTTTTCACCTTCCATTTCCCATTTTCACTTCATTCTCTCTCTTTCTCCATGTCCCTTTATCACTTTTTCTTTATTCGCCTTTTTGGGGGGGGGGGGGGGTGGGGTGGGGTGCTTCTGCCCCTGTTGCTCCTCCACGAATTACTAACTAGTTTGCCACATAGCTCTCTCACTCGAGAGCTAGTAGAATAACGAAGGAAATAGCTTCTGAATATCTCCCTTCGTCACTGCAGAAGAGATTGCAGTAATGATGTATACAGATTAGATTAGAGGGCGCAATAGGAGGAGCATTGGTTAGGGAAGATGGAAAAAAAACAAAAACGAATTGTGACTGCCTGTCATCAGTTATGGTGAGTGAGAAAGGGAGAGAGAGAGGGACAGACAGAGACAAAGAGAGAGAGAGAGAAAAAAAACAAAATGGGGAATGGGTAAGGGGAAAGGAATAGAAAGATAAACAAATAATAATGATAATAATATTCATATTTTTTGTTTAGGGCATTTCACATTGTGACATAACGTCGCTAACAAGCCCTCATTAAAGTGCATCGGATATTATTACCCCGACTTCAACTCCAGCAGCCTTTATTAGTTAGTGCACAATGCTTTTCAAGGAATAACTGGTACCAGGTAGCCATTTGGCACCTGGGTCGAGAGAGACAACTGTAATTAAAATACCATGTCTAAGAACATGCCAAGACTTGAGCTGAACCCCAAGAACGCGATTCAGAGAAGGAGGGGAAAACCACTCCACAACGGTGCTCTCAAATCAATAGAGAAGATGGTTGAACATGAACTCGACCTTTTTCTCTTTTCCCCCCTTTTTTGAGGGGGGGGGATGTCCCCAATATCATCGTGCTTACGCCCAATACGTGACATTCATTATGACATGATGTGCCCCCTTTATGGATACTCCAGATACTGGAGCAATTGCTTGGGTTCTGCACATTGCACGTCACGGTCGTTAATTGATTTCTTTGCGCAAACCCTTCTCCTTTTTCTGGTGGTCTCAGTTTACGACCCCGGGTGCACTTCGACCGCTATCGTACGTAGCACGCTAAACAGGGGCGTATCGATAAATTTATAAACAGGGAATGGGGTTGTAATGTATCAGGGCATGCAGCACAGCGTGTTGTAGAAAAACGGAGAAGTGGGGGGGGGGGGGGTCCATAGGTTGGCTTTCCTCTTTACTTGATAAGCCACACCATTTTTATTTTATTTATTTTTTTTAGGGGGGAGGCCGACGAAGGGAAGCTGAAGATAAATATTATCTGGGCATGTAGCCCAGTATGTTGTAGACCCATCGCAAATTGTATTGATCCCCCCCGGGCCTTGAAACGGATGAGGGGGGGGGGGGTCGTAGGCTGGCTTCACGCTTTACGGGATACACCATTCGTATTATCATTTTTTTGGGGGGGGGGGGAGGGGAGGGGGAGCTGGAGCGTAATGTATCTGGGCATGCAGCCCAGTGTGCTGCAGATCCATTGTAAGTTGTATTGATTTCCCCCGGACCTTGACACAGATAAGGGGTGGGGTAGGGGCTTCGTACGCTGGCTTCATGCTATACCGGATACGCCTCTCTTAAATATTTAGACCAACCTACTCCGTCGTCACCTCCTTAGGAAAAAATGTAAACTGATTCGGTCGATACTAGTACTATCGATTTGCCATTTCATTTGTGGAATTGGAGACAACTGACAAATGCGCCCTCCTTTTAAAAATTCGCAATGAAGAATGTGAGTGAGGATCCCAGCGACGTCTTCATGTTTATCATTAAATATTGATGATTATTTTACCGCTTCGGTAAATAGCAACTAAGTAGTTAGAACATGATACCATGACGTCTTGGTGAAAAGAAAAGAAAAGATGAGGGACCGAATTCGGATGCAATCTGAGCTGTAAAAAGCCTGATGTTTGAGGAAAATAACGAGTGGAAAAACAAATATTCAAAACGGAGGATATTAAAAAGGAGTTGGAAAACTAAACTAGAAAAATAAGAGCATCGGTACGAGGCGGGAGGGGAATGGGGGGTGGGGGAGGGGGAGGTGGTTACAGCCTCCTCGAGGATCTTTAAAGTTTTGATATGCGGGCAGTGAGATGCCCGAATATCCTCATATTCAGGCCACCCTGACTTATCAAGTCCACCCTGTTATCAGTTTGATTTGAACATGTTTCATAAACGTGGAAAATGACAGGAAACGATAGGCAAAAGTTCGAGGGATATCCCGTAAAGGATTAGAAAGTATATGAATTTTATAAAGTTATACTCGACCAAACACAAATCGGCAACTCTTTGATTTCCCTTGCGGGGCAGCTCTCCGTTTGATTTGTACTCACAATCAAAATCATCACTCTTCTTATATGAAAGTGAATGAATATATCTATGTCATACAAGATGTAATGTAAGAACATCTAGCCAATGATATTGGACAGCTATGAAAAAGGATTACATATTGAGGGCTAGTCACAAGGGAAATTAAAGAGGTTTTGATTGAGAACAAGTTAAAATACTTATATCGTCGTTACCCTGTATCGGATTTCCTCGAATTTTATTAGTTTCTTCGGAAGCTGGTGTTGAATTGTTAAAAACCGAAGGAGTAAAAAGGTATATTTCCCTAATTTTCTGTATTTTTTTTTAAACTTTGGAAAGCACGAATGACCATCTACCAGGGCCATTGCGAGAAGGGATAAGGTAATTTTGGTTGATCAGTAGGTGACTATTTTCAGCATTCTTGTAAATGTAGGGTGTTTTTTGCAAGTTGATAATGTTTTGTTAACTTGTAGGCATTTGGTAAGACCCTCATTCAAAATGCTCTATTGACACCCTTGTATTGCATTTTCTTTTGGTCTTTATGAGTTTTTAGGCCTGAATAAAAATTTAAGAACAGAAAAAAAAAGGAATTCAATATGAAACAACGTTTACAAACGATATTAGTTCGAGATTTTATTAAAGGAATATCTGTTTGGCAAAAGTTCGAGAGAGAGAAAGAGGAGGTAAAGAAGGGACATCGAGTGAAGAAAGACTGAAGTCTTATTGTGATTACATCTGTTCGGCAAAAGTTCGAGAGAGAGAGAGAGAGAGAGAGAGAGAGAGAGAGAGAGAGAAGGTAAAGAAGAGACATCGAGTGAAGAAAGACTGAAGTCTTATTGTGATTACATCTGTTCGGCAAGAGAGAGAGAGAGAGAGAGAGAGAGAGAGAGAGAGAGAGAGGGAAGGTAAAGAAGGGACATCGAGTGAAGAAAGACTGAAGTCTTATAGTGATTACAGGCGTTAATGGAAAAGAGAATGGAAAGGGCGAAGAAGAGGATTAGAGGCTGTAGAAAATATAAACTACACGAACTTGATATCAAATTACAAACAGAACAACATCTTTTTAGAAATAAGCCTATATGTATCATTTGATCAGCTGTAATTTTTTAACATATCAATTTCAGTTGGATCAATATTTTAGCTTTCAGGGGGGAAAGCTAATCCTGTGAGAAATATGAATATAAATGGCCACTTCGAACAAAATCAACATACAATCTCTTCTGTGACGTCACCTGCCCGTGAACTGATCCCATTCTCCGCGCGGTGCGATTTCGACAAAGCTGAAAATTTACTCCACGTGGCGTTGACGTGTGGTAGCCGATAACAAAGAAAATAAAGGACGCGGTAAAGGGATTCGACCCCTTGTAAACATTGACTACTCAGACATTTCAACAGCTCTTATGCACATCATGATATTATGTGCTACACTAAGGAAGTATATACCTTACACGTTCCTTTTATATATGAACAGAAGAGGCTTGTTTTTTTTCTTCTTTCAGTTTTGACATCTCATGGATGCAAAATCAATGTTGAATTATTCGTCTCACACCATGCCTTCATTCATAACCACGACTACCACTATCACTAACACCACCACCACCACCACCCCACCGCTACCACCATCACCACCACCACCACCACCAATACCACCACCACCACCACCACCACCACTACCACCACCACCACCACCACCACCATCACAACCACCACCACCACCACCACCACCACCACCAATACCAGCACCACCATCACAACCACCACCACCATCACAACCACCACCACCACCACCACCACCACCAATACCAGCACCGCCACCACAACCACCACCACCACCACCACCACCACCACTACTATACCTACAACAACAGCGTCACCACCACAAGCGTCAATACATCCATGGGCATCATCTAAAACCGTTCACAGCCCTAACCTTCAGATATTGAATTCTGCCGATACGATAATACATTCTCACCAAGATATTCATCAAATGGCTTTTTTTTGGTCCAACACGTATACAAACAAATTAACAAGAACTGACACTAAATATCTGAATTGTTTTATCATTCGGTATGTATTCATTTACAAATATGATGATGTCGAATCGAAAAACAAAAGTTGATATAAAGAATGAGCCAGCACCCATATACATGGCATTCATAAAATAATTTTCATTAATTTACATGAAACTAATAAGAAGGCTATTGTCCGAACAACCTTTATCAATATTAAAAAGATGCATGTAAAGTCTGAGTTAGATTTTGAGGGATAAATTTGCCTGAAGAAGCGTTTTAGCGCCAATATCATGTGCTACTGCCCGCGTTTTGATGTTTTAAAACTTCGTATTAAATGACTTTTGTTATTCGACACTTGTCCTTTGGGATATGTTCTAGATATACATCGTCCGAAATAAAAGTAAATTGTAATTTCACACTGGGCCACTTTTAATAATGGTAATGACGTATATCTTTCCACTCATAACAATAAAATGAAGAACTAGTTCAAACGGATAAATATGACGGGAGAAATATCATAAACAGTGTAAAATAAAGCCATATTTTGACTCATCCTTGAAATACGATATTATAACGAGCTCGAAAGTTCTACCCTGTCTCTCATGCGAAATGTTGAGTTTTCGCTGCTGTCCATTTCATTGAACAACACTGCTCCTGCAGTGGATAAACTTATGAAGAACAGATTCAGCTGGGATGTGTCTACATAATTATACCAAACACAGTATAGCACAGGGGTAGGGAGACTGTCGTTTTCTCGAAGATTCATTTTCTGAAGGTTTGTAAATCCGAAGAATTATGATTCTGAAAAACAAATTTCCCATATGCGTGGGGGTTCATAATCCGAAAATAAAAGCGGGTCTATAATTCCGAACAAAATTTTGTTGCATTACCCCGAAGGTTTATTATTCCGAAAATTTCCAAATTCCGAAAATGATAATTGGTTCATAATTCCAAAATTAAAAAAATAGAGTTTATTATTCTACTTTAAAGCAATCTAGATCTTAAGAGCGCGTGATTATGACTTCTTAGCATCAAGAAAGTTGTCACGTGGCCAGGGTGTTGCTGGGGGGGGGGGGGGGGGGGTTAACACCCCATTCAAATGTTCTCGGATTCTTTTGAACTTTGGGGAAACCCCTTTTCCCTTTTTTGCCTCCTAGAAAAAAATGGAAAACTCTGACGGCAATTTTTCCCTTTTCTTCCTTTCTTTTCTTTCTTTCCCCCTGTTGTTGCTTCTAGGAAACAAACACCTTTGTTTTTTCAGGTTCCATGTATATTGGAACACTTTAGATTAAAAATAAAGAAAGAAAATAATCCCCCAGCCTTAACTATTTTAAACTTAAACTTAAACTTAAAAAGATATCTTCTCAGCCTATACTCCCCTGCAAACAGAGCAAGTCTTAAAAAAACAACAACAACACATTTCATGTTTTCCTGTGACCACGTCGTGCCAACGTCCCTGTTTTCGATCCTGCTCTTAATCTCTATTTCCTGTCTCTTATCTTACAACACTCCCCCTCTTTCTTTTCCTATAAACCAATGAAGGCATGCCGTAAATTTGTATGTACCTTAACCATTAATTACCCAATTGTTATAATTTTTTTGACCAAAATTCTATTATGTAAATAAGTCTTTGGGGCATGCATCATACTAGCATTGCTTTCTTATCACGGCCCTCCGTTTTATTTTATATGTTAGGCCAATAATGATCCGTTTTTGTACATTATTTTTTGTACTCTTCTCAATACCGTTGTCTTCGTATTATTAATTTGATATAATGCAAATTTATGACATTGTTTTATGTTTAATCAGTGAATCGATATGTATCATGTATGCACATACTGAAAAAATAAAATAAAATGGTATAGTACAGAAATTATAGCTTGATATAAAAAGCAGAACTAAACAACATGTACAACGTTTGTACTAAATGCCAAAAGTATTGCAACATAGTGAAATTTCGTTCGTTCTGCCAAGGAGGGCCGGTGCGCGCCATCATGAGAAGGCGCGGATACCCGACAAAATACTCGAACTTGATGAGCTTTACATGAAAATAATTCTTGACATGTTAATGTCAACATGGTCAATAATAGGATCTTAAATCATGTACTAGAAATTCATCAAAATATTACACTGATGTCATGAATTGCCTCTTGTGTAATGCATGAGTCTATGTTGCACTATTTTCGGCAAGGGAGGATAGATATGTTATCATGCACATGGGTGTCGATCCCGGGGGATGGGGGTATATATATGCCCCCAAAAAAATTGAGGTGGGGGATGGCCTGTATTATCATCCCCCAATATTTTTTGCTAAAATGAATAATAATTATTATAAATTAACTTAAAACTAATAATTATCCAAACTCATTATGTTTGATCTTGAAATACCATCACATTCTTTAATGATTAGAAGTAAGGAAATAAGAAATGCCATAATTTCAATGCGAAAATATCGAAGAAAATTAGTTCGCTCGCATTGTTATTCTTAATTAATGGGTTCCGTCCATTGGCGTAGATCCGTGCATTTCTTCTTTTCATTAAAGACCATTTTGGAATGCTCTAAAATGCAAATTTTATAGACAGATTTTTGAAAAAGGTCCCTGGTGTGGGAGGAGGGTGGATACCCCCTCCCACCCCCCCCCCCCCTGCTCGGTCGCTTCGTGTCATCCCCCAATCATGAACACGGATCGACACCCCTGATCATGCATGGAACAGACTAACAACTGTTCTTACAAAACGATCATAATATTTACATCTTAAACCCACGATTAAGCACGTTAAATGTATTCAGATATGTCGAATGTCATTTACACATTTATTGTTGTTACCCCAGTAACTCAATTTCAAGGCTGCTAACGAATTGTACACCCTTTATACTTCCTGAAGAGTATGTCGTTTATAGGCATACGACTATGTAGGCCCTCCCCCCAAAGGAAAAAAAAACAAAACAAAATGAAATATGTCTTCTTTATCCTGGATAGCCGCCTGCCTGAGGGCCTTGCAGTCATATTATTACCCAGAATTTAGCCTGGCCGCTAGTGGCTTCTATGATAACGTGCTCAAGCATTCAAGCAACTTCTTCCCATCGGGTATCCATTTACTTCACCTGGGTGGAGATAAATGATAAATAATTTCCCTCCAAATTCCGGTATTCTTGATTTATGGTACACCAAGTTTATTCCCTTTCCATAGATAGTCCTGTCATAGCGTAGTGGCAACCGGTTTAACAACAATGTTGTTATTAGAAGAACCTTTGATTTTAGCCATTTGTCGATGACGACACAATACTTTGACGAAGTTCCGTTTGAAATTGTCATTAAGGAACGCATAGACGATGGGGTTGTTGCAGCTGTTACTGAGTCCAACCAGCTGAACGGCTGCGAACAGGAGACGGTTTCTCTCGCCGTCTTCCATGAAGGAGAACTCGCGCATGAGAACGACGACGTGGTAGGGAAGCCAGCAGACGGAGAAGAGACCAACGACCATGAGGATCATCTTGATGGCGCGCTTCTTGTAGCGAAGCGAGGTGGCCGAGTTGATGCCTGGATTCTGTGTTATAAATGACTCGGCTGGGGCGACGGGTTTACGGATCCAGAGCTTGTGAACAACCTGCATGTACAGAACTACCATGATGAACAAGGGAGTGACGTAAAGGAGGAGAACTAGCAGCAAGGTGTAGTTCTTCCTCTGCTGAGGATTATACCATTGTTCTCTGCAGAATCGGTACCGTGTCCCCGTCGTAGGGTCGACCTTTGTCACGAGCTGGAGTACGAAGAGGAACGGTGATACAAAAGTCATAGACATTATCCAAAGGAAGGTCAAAAGGAAGACAGCACGACGAGGCGTCTGGATCACCCTCGAGCGCAGAGGGTGGCAGATTGCTTGGTGGCGCTCTACCGCGATGGACATCATGGCAAGGATACTGGAAACAACACCGACCGAGGTGACGTAGTTGAGAGCCTTACACATGAAGGGTCCAAGCACCCAATCCACAGTGATGGCCTCGATCAACGTGAAGGGGATGCAGAAGACAGCGATCAGAAGATCAGAGATGGCTAAAGAGGCGAAAAAGATGTTAATGGCAGTCTGCATGTATTTCTTGCGAGCCACCACAAAAATCACCAGTAGGTTCCCGCCCAAAGCAAGCACAAAAATAATGGTGTAGCAAGTGATAAGCAGAATATCAGCAGTGGTCGATAGATCGTGTGCGATGTAATGAAAATCATAGTCATAGAAGTCCAGAAAATCCTTTGTATCGCTCAAGTTTAGGAGGGCAAGAAGGTAATCAAGGCTCTTGTTTTTTAATTCACCATGGAACGAGTACACGAAAGGATCTTCCCCTTCCATCTTCACATAAATCTCCTCCCTCTTCTTGTCAAGCAGAAAGTAAACTGATTCAGTCTGAAGTGAAACGAACTGCTTACTTGGAGCGCGGAGAAAATAAGACCGATCGCGAACGCTTCTCAAAATGCTTTTAAGATCGCACTTGAATGTGACAATCTACCATAAATAGTAATCGAGTTTTCGATTCGTGCTTCCTCTCCCCTTGAAATATCGCGGTAAGGACTTTATATTGCAGAGAAAACAGAAAGCGTTAGTATGACGAGCAGGCGACGAAAAGTATACAATTTATTGTGCTCCTCCAAATTGGTTTCGACGACATAAGAATTCTACTTTTTTTTTTCTCGCAAAGAACGACTATTTCACGTAGAAAAAATGCTTAATCCAATTTTACTTTCTGATGGTGACCTACCGTTTATGGACATCAGTGCGTCATGTTCTACATATTTCCAAGTAACTCATTTAAACTAGATTCGCCCTTTCTCCATGAACTTCATCTGCCGTCATTTCCTTTGAACTGTTGAATGATTAAATAAAAAAGCCGCCATAGCAGTAAAAAAAAATCCAGCGGATATCATGGAATTATCCGGTACCACAACACAAATAAAAAAAAATGAGTGGTGAATTACTTGGCAATTGTCCGCAGCATTAACAGCGAGCGGGAAAGATCATGGCGATCGGGGAAAGGCGCGGGAAAATTGTAACACAACCGTCTCACGTTGATCTCTCATCCGACAGTGCTACCACATGGAAGCTTTTTGTCGCCTGCTGGGCATTGCGCGGGATTTGGCGAGCCATCGCTTCGTTGATCCAAACTGGCATAATTTATTGCTGAGTTGTGATTGGTGCATTGTCTCACTACGTAAGCGTAAGCAAAATCTGAGATAGGGTCTTTCTGTTTTGATGATAAATCACGATGTGCAAATGGGAATCGTTAGGGGAATGAAATATAAATATCGTTTAAGATGTGAGAGACAGAGATGTAATGGGAGCAAGTGAGAGAGAGAGAGAGAGAGAGAGAGAGAGAGAGAGGGGGGGGGGGGGGACGGATAGAGAGAAGGAAAAGAGGTACGAGGTGTGTTTATAAACATGTCCTTAACTTTTTTTCAGTTGGTCACTCATATCTTAATTGGCCCTGTCCTGCTTTCGTATGAAGATGTGAACTTATTTTTATCAACGTTTAGCAGACTGGGAGTTTTGATGCATCTTAACAATCTGATTATTTTAAACATGATAATGCCATTATCATGTTTAAAATAATGATACCATTGGTATCATTCTGTAATGTATTTACAGTCCTTACATGGGAGTAAGCCTAGACTGTTTGTAGCGTATCCGTTAACATATTTTCAGATAACTGATATAAAAGAGGGGGAAAAATCCTATCGGGGGGGGGGGGGGGTGGGTGTGGCGGTGCTAGCTGTATCGAAATAGTAGCTTTGCGTTGTTTCCACTTTTTTTTCTGATTCTTCCAACAGTGGAAGGAGCGAACGCCGGGTCCAGCCGACGCTTAATGCCAATGTAGCAATCATTCAATTTCTTATGCGGTATCGTTTAAATGTGTTTACATTTTGTTATGTCATAATATTAAAGTTATGGAGAGTGATGAAGGGCCATCCATCTTCCTTACAGCTTCGACGGGAGTGAGTTATAGAGTTATGGGGCAGAGACAGGGATGAAAGCACTGTATCTTGTGGAAGTCAAGGTGTCATTGTATAGTCAGTCCCGAGGCATGGAATACATTCTCCAAGAAGTTCGAATTTCTTTCTCTCCCCCCCCCCTTTTTTTTTGGGGGGGGGGGGGGGAGGGAAGTAGCTAAAAGGCTTTCAGAAATTGTGAATTGTGTCTATCATGAGACAAGATAGAGAAACCCCGATTTTATATAGAGCTGAACACTCTGTTCTTTCTTTGTAATTGTGTTGAACGAGTAATTTTTTAATCATTTTCCTTTTTCTTACACATTCATTTCCACATACCATTCGGCTTCAAACATGTAAACGGTAAGACTTTTGAATAATTTTCAGATACAGTCACACATATTAATCAAATCAAATCGAAAACTATAAGTCATTTTAATCATTAAAGACAAAGATTTTTGAATTCCCATAACAAAATAGCTTTATGTGTATTAACGAATTAAAGAATCATCTCGTACAAACACCAATACTTCTTTCATTAAGGTGTGATGGTATCTTTAAAAGGTCACGCACTTAATATCTCTTTTTTTTTTTTTTTTTTTTTTTTTGCCTCCACATGGATGTTCCTCAGCATAAGGAGTTCATTATATCTAATGACTGCTCACTGCCGCCTCCACCTTCTCGTTCATGTCCTCATTCCCTGTGAAAAACCTTCAGGGAAACATCACGCAATTATGATGAATTCCACAAGCTCTCGACATAACCGTAGCCAGGGTGGCAATGGGCCTCCCTGATCATCCGCCTAAAAGGACACACAAACACACACACACACACACACACACACACACAAAAGAAGATCGTCCAAGGAGGTGTGTGTGACTCTGCTTTTGTGTGTCACCCCCAGGTCTTTACCACCCCAATGTGGAACAGGTTTGGATACGCCAGTGGTTCTCGTTGGAGTATACATATTAGTTTTTATGATGTTTTTTATTCTTCATGTCGTTGTTAAAACATCATTTGCCAGTAGGTTCAGTGAACTATCATAAAGTACACAGCCTTATAGAGGGTATGTTAGTATGCTTGGGATATCTGCTCAAAATCAGGTGATCCCGAGCGAAGCAGATAGGAGAAAATAAAAACTGCACGACGTATGTTCTACCAATTTCGCCGGAGGTGATCTACATCAATGAAAACACTGTGTTTCTCCGGAGAGAGCAATTTGATTTGGATCATGTGTCGTTGGTTCTATCCCTCCCGGGTATTTAATCTGCGTTATGAAACACGAGATCACCTCAGAATCTTAACTCATTACCCCGTCACCTAGCCACCGAACCCTATTTCGAGGGAAGTTATATGCACTTAGATCCCAGTTACACGCATAAACAAATGGAAATGAGGAGTGTTAAGTACCTCCTTCCCTTGTAATTCAAGTCATTTCAAGGAAACTCTTTCATTGAAAAAACACTTATTCGTTGCATTTGAAGAAGGTTACTTAAAAGAAATGTATGAATACTAAAAACCAATATTGTCCGGATCTTGACTCATAAGATATGCCTATATATATTTAATATCGATTGTCTTGCCACCAATTTACTCCAAATTCTAAAATTTGCCGTAAAATCACTCCAAATTCCAAAATTTGCAACAAAATCAATCCTAATTCTTTCGTGACTAGCGAGATGCTTTTAGGTGACCTCAAAAACACCTTGTTCGTGAATTCAAAACAGATTTTGGTGTTGAGTAAATATCCCGGCCTTCTGCTGTGCGTGCTTTCGTAGGTAGATGTCAATACATAACTACGGATATCCACTTCTTTAATGTTTTGGTAATAGCTCTATATTGTTTTAATGGGAACATAATAATGGGATCTTTAATGTAAATAAAAAGAGAAAATAAAAATAGAAAGAATTACGTAAACAAAGAGGAGTTGATAGAAAATGGTCCTTGTCTGGATCTAAATTTGTATTTGCACTTCTCTTTTTTTTAAATTCCACTAAAGAAAAATAAGAAGAAAAAAAACAACTGACAGCATCAGCTTAAAATGGTTATTTATCGGTATTAATCATCCAAGATCCTGCAAGAACATGAAAATGACTATCATATAAATTACTTCCTAACGAAAGGTACAACATATTTCAATGAAGTATTTGATACGGGTACATCGCAAAGTTGAATATTGTAGAAGCAGGCTAATACCAGCATAGCGGCATTAGTGTTGGGAACGCCATGACTATGTTGATCTGACGAACTCTGACGATTTCTTTTTCTTCGGGTTGGGGGGGGGGGGGGGGGGGGAGGAGGGGAAGAGGGTGTGGGAAAGGGATTGGGGGCTTTTAAAGACGATATTCATGTACATAAAGTCGATTACTGCATTGTAAAAGAACTGTATAGAAGTTGTATTTGACTCTTAATTAAGTACTAAATAAGAACGATCATACAAGGTATCAGAACTCATCAAATTTATACATTTAAAAAGCAAATCTTGATTAACAAATTTAAAAGTACTTGGCACAGATATGGGTACATGGGACCAAACACATATCACGTGGCATGAGAATTTGGTCTAAAGTTGTGACCTATTTGAACGAATAATGTGAGCACTTCGAGTACCATCCTCTACATGGGACACTGATACCATAATGGGAAAGCTCACAAAATATTTTTCATGTTGTCCCCCCCCCCCCCCCTCAAGAATTTCACCTTCTTTTTGAAGCCATGGTTCTATACAGTATGTACAGTAATGGCACGAGTCACAATAGTCATTTGAAGTCTGGGATCTTCATCACGTATGCCGAAGAGAAGTAGCGGGTATTCCCCTGGGGTATATCGTTCATCCCCTTTGCAATCAATTTCCGATCACTTGATACCAATCGAATTCCCTCCCTAAGATCTCACTAAGATAAATATTTCCTCCTCAATTTGCCACCTCGAGCAAATTGAATATAGGATGATGGTGCGTAGGAGGAAATATTCCATGTCACTGACAAGCCCTTGGCGTAATCCTATGTATTCACTTATTTATCGAAATGCAGCTGTACATAGACAAATTTTTTTTTTAACACACTGTGCGCTTCTAGTTCTTTTAAACTTACATGTACATGTATATCCTTTTGAAGATACGCCTTCAGCTTTGAATAAAGCTTGGGAAGACCAAGAATATCTTTTGACCATACAAATACGCCTCGGCACATAAACCGCTTTTTGTTCAGTTTTCCGCATGGCAGCTTAAGCTGGAGATTAGGTCTATGTATAAACATGTATATATGTGGTTATGTGGATATTCGCATTGTTATACGTCATCCGGAATGTCCCCATAGCCGGGCTCGATGTCCGCGTAACCAGGTTGTTTCGCATTGTTATAGGTCCCATAACCACAGTTTTGTATGTTTAACTCTACTGTAAACTTCCAAACAATACCAGCCGCCAACCTATATGCCTGACACAGCAAGACCCCTAGCGATAGCTTGTATTTGATTACCATGATAACCTTCTATACTTATAGCCTATAAGCAATTGCTTATTTTGTGTACTCGGCCCACTACTTCAGGTTATTTTTGAAGATGCAAGCAAAAGGTTAGAAAAGGCAATTAATAGTTCTTGACTTTGGTAGTTTCTATGAATACCACGGTCCACTGTAGCAATAAAGCTACGTGGAATTGACCTGCTGGTGAACTGCGATATGCCGCTCCTCTGCTTTAGCGAAGTGTCACAACACGGATTATCACGAACTTTGAAATTCGAACCTTTCTCCCAAGTGGAATATCTTTAATGTAATTTTTTTAACCTGCTGTGAATAAAACTGAGTTGTACTGCGTCTGATAAAGATAAACTAAGCCTAGGAAAGGCAGGAAATAGCCATTCTATTTTTTCGTCACTATTATGACATGGGCCTTGATATGAAAAACATTCATCAACCTGGGAGCCGAATTTGGTGCTTCCATCGCAGAAAGCACACTTGGGCTGAAAATTGACGCAGTTACGCCGCAGATGTCAAATGCCGCACAAGAAGCGTTATTCCAATTGCGCCATTCAAGACATAATAATGCACAGAACAGGTCCAGGCCCAATATCTATAGCCACAGACACAATCCACTGACGCAGGGTGCGATGGCCTAGCGCAAGGTTTCGGACTTAGCGTTGACTTTCGACTTTAAACCGGTCTAACAATTTACATAAACCGATGAGTGTGTAAAGAACATTCATATATGAAACAACTTAGCCACAGCCGTCATTACCTGTAGGGTCCTATTGTTCACCGCTTAGTGGCACGAATTCAATAGAAATATCAGATGGCGGTAGTGGAATAAGGCCTCGTGTACCATGTGTACAAAGGGCTTAACTGCTGGTTCGACCCTACGGCGCATCTTTCTGATGGTGGCGTTGAAGATCGGTCTCCAGACAAAAACAAATAACAAAAAAAAACAATTTTTTGAAGAAATATAATCCTACTTTTTTCCCATCACAACATTACTTTAAGTGAAACTCAATAGGAAAATGACGGGCAATGCATGTTCCGGGTCCGCTCGCTATTCATAAGAACCGCTATTCATAGAAAACCGCTGTTCATTTAACACGCGCTATGAATAGCGGTTCTTATGAGTAGTTATGAATAGTGGTCCTTATGAAAGGAAGTCCTTATGAATAGCGAGGAAATTTGTCTATGGTTCGCTCGCTATTCAGCAGGACCACTATTCGTACAAAACCGCTATTCATTTAGGATATGGATAGCGGTCCTTATGAATAAGCGGTCCTTATGAATAGGGGTCCTTATGACTAGCGAGGTTTACCCCGCATGTTCAAGATATTGGGGGTATTGGGTCACATGGCGGTTGGGCGGTAACGTCATTGGGAGCTGATATATTTTTCTCACGTTATTTATGGCGTTCTATGGCGTTCCAAGGACATGTAGAGCAACTAGGGTAACAAAGTGCCTCTAGCCGGGCATAAAGCTATTTGTTTGTGCCACCCTGCCTTGAAGTAAGTCAATCGATTCATGAATGCACAGTGTAAAGGGTGGCTTAAGGGTAGGGTATATAGAAAAATCCCACTGTCATACAGAGTAGGCTGTATCTATACACATTTTCTGTGATTTGTATATCATGCTGTGTTCATAGCCATGTTTTGTCTCTAACGGATACTAGAAAAATGACATTGTATGGATAGCGAAAGTTTCCGTAATCAAAAAACCACGGCTTGTCAAGAAACATCAGTCGTATATAACCAAAGGAGGGCAGGTACGGGTGCGGGGTGGGCGGGGCAGAGGGTTACAGCCCACCAAATATGCATGTTTCATTTCTACTCATGTCCTAGGGCTGCCTCCCCAAGTAAAAGTAAATAACAAAAAAATAAAAACCAACCCCCCCCCCCAAAAAAAAAAAAAAAAAAATGGGAAGGGATGCTTTTATTTTGTTTTGTCTTTTCCATTTTTTTTTTGCATAGGATTGGTGTTCCAAGCATGTATTGTAATCAAATTTTTTTCATTTCTTTAATTTTTCAAAGTCCTGTGTACTGACCTTTAAAGGGAAGCTTGAGTTCTGGAAAAGGTGAAAAATAATTTGTGAGCTTTCTCATTCCTTTTATGTCAGTTTGGAAGAACATCATAGTAGAAAAATCCCCTGAAAAGGATTGCTCTATATATGCCCTCATATTCAAAATATGACTAGAAATAGCTGAAATGGCACTTGTGTGTGCAGTCCCATAAACCAATTTCTGTGTGCAGTACATGTGCTTTTCAGCGAGATTGAGACAATTTCGTATCTATTTTGAAGATTTCAAAACAACACACGGTGTGAAACAAGTCTTAAGTAGACATGTTCAACCTTTCGCAATAGTCTTGAGACATTTTCTTTCACAGTGCTATCGCATGACCAGGGCCCCGTTGCATAAAACTTACCGTTAACGGTAACTTTGCCATCAATGGTAACTCCCATGAAAACCTTGATTTTGATTGGCTGTTGAGTGATGTTTCCATGGTAGTTACCATTGATAGCAGAGTTACCGTTAACGGTAAGTTTTATGCAACAGGGCCCAGAACTCTAATTTATCTTTAATGATACATTCCGAAATACCTTACTCAGATTCGAACCTGGCCATGCATATATCCAGCGAGCTGACCTCTAGACCATGTAGACTAACTCAACTCTTTGTTCCAAATTCAAATCTTTTCTGAACAAAAATTCTATTTCATTTCATTTCTTGTTAGCCATCTCGGAGTAACCAGATCACGGAATATTGCCATATTTACATTCCCTGTAACGAAACGAGGTGATTTAGATGAAATGATCGACAGTACAATTTCAGCAAAATCCTCTCCCATTAAATCTCCCATGATATAGATATTCTAAGCTCGATCTTGGTTTCATTTTCCAGTTAAGCCAAATCTGAAGTCATCAACCATAAATCGCAGTATGAATACGAAATTGATTTCGCTTATTTTCTTGCACGATCAGTCTTCGAAGAGATGTGATTCTCGACATCTTTCAATGATTCAAAATTTGTCTGACATTTATTAGGGTAGTGAGTTAGTCTGTGTGCTCTATTTTCAGCTGAAAAAGACGATTTTTCAATTTATTTCGCAATTTGTCTTAACAAACATGTTGATTGCATATTTTATTTTCCACTACATTACAGCCGAAGCACACGTAATTATAACAAACGATGTTTCGAATCTCTCTCTGTCTCTGTCTCCCCCTCTCTCTTTCTCTCCCATTTTCTGTACATCTTTCTTTCTATTTCCTTACTACATATCTGTAATGCCCATTGCACATAAGGCGTCATTTTCCTTGCGTTCTTACAGTGGCGTAAATCCGTCCCGAGGAGAGGTGGGGGGGGGGGGGGGCGAGGGCTTTATTACCTGCTCTAATTAACCATGTGAAGGCAATTAGCGCTTACGCCAGTTACTGAACGCAATGTGTACGTTGTTTATTTTGCATTCACTTTAATCATAATCTTAACTTTAAGCCAGACTTAACGAGGCGTCATTTGCTGACGTTAGGACCGCGTCAATGCCTTTTACGGTCTCTTGCCCGTCCACAGGGTTCTATTCTAGGTCCTTACTTTTTATTTTGTATATAAATGACTTTCATAGATCATCAAATTTCTTGACTTTTATATTATGACTTGTATGCAGATGACACTAATTTTTTTTTTTTATTGCATAAAAATCTAGAAACTTCATGTAATGTGATTGATTCTGAACTGGATTCAGTTGCAATATGGATTAAGGCTAACAAATTATTAAATCTAGAAAATTCAAATATATATATATATATATATATATATATATATATATATATATTATATTTGAATTTTCTAGATATATATATGTTATATATATGTTATTTAGTAATACTTTTAACGAACTACCTCATCCGATTTTAATGAATGATATACAAATACAAAAAGTGATTAAAACAAAATTTCTAGGCACTATAATAGATAATAACCTTTAATGGAAGCGTCATATTGATAATGTATGTAAATTGATATCCAGAAATATTGGTATGATTAACAAACTTAAATGATCTTTCCCGCCAAACATTCTTTTATCACTATACTCCACACTACTTTTACCATTGTGGAATATTAGCGTGGGGAAACAGTGCGGTATGCCTATTAGACAGAGATATTTATTACAGAAAAAGGCTAGGAGAATTATTTGTCGCCACCACACTAATGGTCAGTTTCACTTTAATAATGTACTGAAAATTTATGATATCTATCGACTGAATCTTGCCGTACTTATGTTTCAGTATCATGATCGTGAATTGCCCACTGTCTTCAATAATAGATTTCCGGTAAATAACAAAATCTATCATTTTCCCTAGAGACAAATCGATCTGTATCACTTGTCAAGAACTCGTACCGCATTAACACAGAATACTTCTACATTTATTGCTCCCAAATCTTGGAATTCCCTCCCTTTAGCTATACGAGACAATACAAATTTGAGTACACTCAAACTAAAATTGAGCACGAAAATCGCTAACTGCTTTTTATGGACACTGATCCCTCACTGATGTTTTTTGATTACCTGTGTAGTAAAAAAATTAGATTAAATAAATCCTTCCAGATCCAGCCCCTGTCCCATCCTCCCTTCTTAATCCTCCCCATCTGTCACATTGTCCTTCATGTTCTTGTTCCGTCTTTAAATCTTTACTGTTTCCAGCTTTTTGTTTTTACAATAACTTTCATTGTTTTCTCTTCGATAGAAAGTGTGTTTTGTTATGTTTGTTTTGTTTATGATTTGTTTGCTTTCCTTGGCCACGTATCTGTCTTTTTTTTCTGTATCTGTCTTCTTTTTTCTCCACCAATTATTTCCTCCTTTTCTACTCTTTCCCCCAATTTATTCTTCTTTTCTTTTCTTTCTTTTTTTTTTTTTTGGGGGGGGCATGATAGGCATTATTACCTAGTCTAGTTTCTTTGTATTGCATTTATAATTTGCCTTTTGTCAAGCAGGGATCAGCGCTTCTGCAAGCTCTTCCTCTTTACTAGCCTCTGTTTTCATTCTCATTTTCATATAATTACTCTAATGTAGTCTTCACTGTTGGTAATATATTTTACAACACAAAGGTTAATGCTCTTTATTTTGCTTGTAATAATCGAAAGTGTTTCTGCACTTAGATTCGTTGTCATTTATTTTTTATATTGTTAATTGCACCATAGTTATTGTTACATTCTTTGAAAAATGAAAATGAAATTACATAAAATCTAAATCTGAGATCTGAATCTGAAAGAGTGATATCGTTTAAAAAGTGACTGCAAAATGTTTTGTGCAAACAATACTTTTAATAACTTGCGTATATTTAATTGCCTTCTCGGGCTCAATTAGCGCAGGAACTGACGGGCTTTAGTGTTGCTTTTATATCTAAACTACGTACAAATACTTTAACTCAGAACTGAAATGAGCTAACTTGCAAATCATACACAAATTGTCACAAAAAGGATTGGAAGAGCTGGGCTGTTATTTTCTATAATAATGTTAATTTCATAGAAGAACATCCGTAAATTAGTCTAGAAATTCGTGCTGCTTCACGCTACTCATATTCCAGGTTTTTATCATGTATTTGTCTGCGTATGAGATTCCATGTACTGGTGATTGATCTCACATAGCAAGCTGTTTAAATGGTACGTTTGATTAAAAACAAGAATAGATGTTTTGAAAAAGGTTTATCTGGAAGCTTAGACGAGGTCCGGTAATGCATTGACTGTGCATCACTTTTAGTCGCTACACAGAGAGATTACAGGTTTCGCCAATACTCATGGTAATGGAAATCGTTTATTCAGAAGATTGGAATCGATGAGGGGGAGATGGTGGTCTAGGAACTGATGAGGAAAACACTCATCATCGCAGTTCGATAGATAACAACGACTTTGAGAAATTATGTTGACAGACAAGTGCGAAAGGTTCTGGGAGGCAAGATTATAGGGGTGATCAGTGGCGTATCGTGCATGGGTCTACTCAGTGAGGGGTATTGGAATCATTGGAGGGGAAGAGGGGGGGGGGGGGGGCGACACGGTCTTACTCGGTGGATGAAATACTAATTAGCACGGTCACCGATTAGGGGTGGGGCGCTGGAGTGGATGCTTTTCTCGTCATTTACCTCCTCTCCCTTTCCCCCTTTTCTTATTTTCGCAACGGGGGAGGGGGGAGGGGAGGGGAGGGGGAGGGGTACGTGCATCCCTGTGCTCTCGTAGCAACGCCGCTTTGAGTGATGACGATATATATATATATATATATTTGAATTTTTCTTTTAGTGATAGTGGTATCTATGATTGTAGAGTTTTTGTTGTTGTTATTGTTCTTACCGTGATGCAAATAGAATTCTATATAATTCTTATCGAATAAGTATAAAAAGTTGAGGACTTGTCATGCAAATGCATTTTTGAAGAAACTGTCATATATAGTTTTGTGGAAACTTTGAGTATATTTATCATAAATATATAGATGTATAATGGTATATGGGACAACAAAATACGTGTCATGAAAAGTTGATCAAAAGTCTTGCTTGATATATGTGTAGTCATATTTCGAATATGAGAGCATTCCAAGAGTTATCCTTTTCGAGTGACATTATTTTTTTTCCCCTTAATCGGAACCTTCTCTTTAACTGTCCCTTTTGTCAATAAGAGACGTTCATCAATTAAATTTGAACTTTCAGGCCTGTAATTTTTTCTGATATTATCACAATTCAGTTACTCTCGAGACTTACTATTTCAATGTTTTAAATAATACATGGAGAACATACGATATTGAAAGGTTTATTTCATGATGCTCAAGTGGAGAGAAAAACGATGCATAACAAGGAGAAACACTTGAAGTCCATTAGTTTTTATAGTTGTACAAATAAATCTCTTTTCAGCTCGTTCTTCGCTTTTGATGATCGTTGTAGAGTGGTTAGGTTCTAAAAAATCTGACGAAAGAGAACGCCAATATGAAGATCTGACGAAAGTGGCAGGAAAGGACTTCACTTGATCTTTTCATACCCACTTTAGATTCACCAACACAAGCTGGATACATTCGGCGGCTTTATTGTCACTTCATTCGCCGGAAAAAACTACCCCCCGGAAAAAACTCCCAATCTGGCATACATTACGTAAACAAACCAAAAATATGAGCAAAAATTTGTGTCCTAATAAATATTGTGCACACCCGTCAAAATATGACCTGTTCATTTACTTTGGGGTGTTAAATGTCAGACATTTTCAACATGTTAACGTTATTCTATAATAAGATAACTGTTTTTGCTTGTTGGAGATTTTCCCGGACTTAGCCCCCCCCCCCCCCCCCCCCCCCC
>CM046851.1:16542182-16572182 GCA_025618425.1 Heliocidaris tuberculata
GTTAATTTTTCCACGGAGCGTGAAATGAAATTTTCTTAATCCGTGAGGGTATAGTCTTAGTGAATGTATATTTGTACATGAAATTAAACACCGATTTTATAGCAGACGATATTTGACAAAAATCAAATACCGGCAACCAGAACTAGGTAAAAAAAAAAAAAAAAAAAAAAAAGACACCAAAAAAAAAGAAAAAAAAAAAGAGGCAAAACAACAAAAACAGAGGTCAACACCTAACACCTTTTTCTCATTTCATGTTTTATGTTTAGATATCATGATTTTTCGGCAAAACAAACACTAACACCAAACACCAACACCGAGAGTGAAATCACTCATTGTCAGGATTATTTAAACACATCCACTGTCCATCTTCACCCGCTTAACATGGCATGATAGGAGAACTTGCAAGGTATTGGTGTAATTAACACATGAATGTTAGATTTCAGCATGGCAGCTAAACATTGCCCAGATACTTAGCAAGGTCCTCATGTCTTGCCAAACAAGTGCAGACGGATACTAGTAATGGGTGTGTTTACAAAATCGTGAAAAGGTTTTTTTCTGCTACTTTTTAAAAAGCAATACAATTTTCAGAAATTTCAAAAATTTCCCCCAATTTTTAGGGCCCGTCTGACAACTCATCCCCGTCAGTCAATTTTTTTTTCTGTCATGTTAATGTCCAGTCATACTAATTCTTACTGACAAGGTTTGCTGCATGGGGTAGATAAGGAGAAATAGACCGACTTTGGGATTTGTTTCGGGGGCTCTAGGGGCTAAACCCGACGGCTACGGTCAGGCTGACAACGGTTTGGCAATGACTTAGATGGTCTAAGCAGGGAAGTGTAATAGTTACACTTCCCTGATCTAAGTAACTTTGTGGAGTCAAATCTTGTGGGAAACATGGGGTGACTATTTCGGGACAGGCTCCCAGACTTTTAAGTGATCCGTTATATACAAACAATGCAAATAGGTGTTAATTTTGATATGGTTATATATCAGAACTTAGATTATTTTGGACATAGTATTTTTAAAAAAGACACCCAAAATAAAGTGGTAACTTCGATGAGTTTACAGATTATATGGAAAGTAAAAATAAGGACAAAAGGCAGTATACTTTATACAGACAGGGGAATCGTTTTATGAAAAATAGATTGAATTAATGGGTCGTTTCAGAGAGTCTAGAACAAAAAGTCCAAAGCTATGACATCATACTCTCTCTTGCTCCAGATCATCACTCACCTGTTAAGTTGTGTTTATATGATAAACCATCTTTAAAATATCAGAATTGTAGAAACTGCTGCTCGAAGTAGTTTAGTAAAGAACAGTAAATATATAAGAAGCACGGAAGAAGAAATTCAGAGTTTAAGAGAGAAATGGCCTTTAGAAACAAAACATTTTATGAAAATGGAAACAGGCCAGTATACAAACAGATTCTCAAAGATAAAAGCAAAAGAGAGAAAAGAAAGAATTGGGAGGTTAGAGATAGAAATAGAAGATTTAGAACAGAGTTTGATTTCTGTTGATAATGTGCTTCAGGACACACCTGACAATTTGAAATATCAAAAGTACCAATTAAATGCAAGTTATGATTACATCAATGAGGGTTTGCAAATACGTTCAAGATGTTCATAGTATGAAAATGGGGAAAAGAATACACCATTTTTAAACGATAAATGGAATCAAATAGGAGGAAAAGAATAATCAGAAAAATAAAGTAAATGGAAGGACTACCCCTGATGAAAAGGAAATAATTTGATTTGATTTTTTATTTGATTTTATTTGTTTCACGATCGGTTTACATATGTACATGAGAAAACAAAATATAAGCAATATTTTAATTATTTTCAATGGGAACAAGGGGAATAATATCAATTTTTTTATTGCAGCTATTGCAAGGATAGAGTGGATATTTTGTTACCTACCTTCTATCAGAATTTATTATCAGCCTGGACAGATATGAAAGCATATACTGAAACAGGAGAGAGTTATAGGGGTAATGAAATTTTGTTTAATAATTTGTTTGCAGCATCTCAGAAATTTTCTTGCCAGATTAATTTCTATTTGATGAAAATATTTTGCGATGAATAATTGATCTATGTGTTATTTCGTTTGGGTGATATGATGTTCAACATTTACACGCCAAAATCAGTTTTGTATTCGATAAAATGAATATGCATCGCATATTCCATGATTCGTTTAGGTTGTAGAGTTTCAGAAACTTTCATGCCTAACCAATTTCCTATTCGATAAGAATTACATATTGCGTTTTATTTTTTATTCTTCAGTTGTTTCGTTTGGGTTGGAGTATCTTCGAAACTTTTGCTAAACTAATTTTCTATTCGATAGACAAAAATTTTTGCGTTTACATTCGATTTATCTGATGTTTCGTTTGGGTTGCAGTGTCTCAGAAAGTTTTGCGCCAAACTAATTTCCTACTCGATAACATTATATTGCGTTTTATATTTTATTCTTCATTTGTTTCGTTTGGGTTACAGCATCTCAGAAACTTTCGCGCCAAACTAATTTTCTGTTAGATGAAAAATATTTTACGTTGTGATGTCTCCCTTGGGTTATACAATGTCCAACATTTACACTAAGTCAATTTTATATTCGAAAAATACGTTTTGCTGTAAATGCAATTTATATGATGTTTCGATTGCGTTCCAGTGTCCCAGAAACTATTCGATGAAAATATTTTACGTCTTATATTCGATTCATCATCTGTTTCGTTTGGGTTGTAGAATCTAGGAAACTTTCGCACCAAACTGATTTCCTATTCAATAACAACGTATTGCATTTCAATATTCTATTTCCAGTTGTTTAGTTTGGGTTGCCACATCTCAGATACTTTCGCGCCAAAGTAGTTTTCTATTCGATAAAAACATTTTGCGTTGTATATTTGAACCGTCTGATGCTTCGTTTGGGCCGTAGAGTCTGAGAAACTTTCGTGCCATGTGCAGTCTCAGAAAATTTGGTGCCAAATTAATTTTAAATTCGATAATAAAATATTACGTTTTGTATTTTGTTTTTTCAGTTGTTTCGTTTGGGTTGCAACATCTCTTTCGTGAAAAACCTATTTTCTATTGGATGAAAATTATTTTGAGTATTATCATGATTATAATGGATCATTGTGATGTTTTGTTTGGGTTATAGAGTGTCCAACATGTACAGGCCAAATCAATATTCTCTTCACGATTTTTTTTTTTGTTTATGTGTCGATAAGAATATTTTGAGACTTATATTCGATTCGTCTTTTATTTTCAATTTGAATTATGTTTATTTTTCAAGGAAACGTCACATGAATCTAATCAAGAACGCAACATGTATTTATTTAATAGATCTTGATTTGGTGTGTAATTTTCTTGAATTCAACAACCCAAAAGAAACATAAAGATGAATGAAATATACAATGCTGAATGTGTTTATCGGACAGGAATTTGACGTTAACGTTCCAGAAACACTACAGCTCAAACGAAACATCGGATGAATCCGCTGGCGTAGACAGGTCCTCAAGGGCCTTATATATATATATATATATATATATATATATATAGGCCCTTGAGGGAAATCATACTCCCCACTTATGATGTTTTGTTTGGGTTACAGAGTGTCCAACATATATATACTAGCTGAAGCAGCCCGTGGACATATCATCCACGGGCGCTAGCTGTGTTTATGATTAATCACAGTACCGTATATTTGTCACAATAATCAAGTGAATAAAGAAAAAAGTCGGGTAATGTGTTATTTTTTTACCAAGAAGTATTTACAACATGTGAGTATGTGTTATTCATCCAAATCTTGCATGAGTTCTGAAGAAAATACATTTTCATCTTGATGAAGACTAAATGACTATTGTTTTACTTTATGAATGACTGAATAATGATATTTATAAATGTTACGTCGGCCCTGTGGCCTGTGGATGACACACGATCTCATTTACACCTGGGCGGGATTCTCGCACACAGAGCATGGATATAATTATGTTCGAATAATATATCCATGAATAGAGCTAGAGTGAGCGATTTGATCTTGCCATGTTTCTGTGGTTTAATACTCAGAGAAATTAAGGCCATAAAAACAGAACATGCATAATTAGCGGTACGTCCCTTGTAAAGGATGCAAAAATTAGAAAAAAAAATAAATTTATTGTCATTTTCTTTTCAGGGGGATTATGGCCCCCTTATAAGTCTTGGGAGGACCGACGGATTGACCTTTCCCTACCGTACCCCCTCCCCCACCCCATCGGCCTCCCGTCACCCCCAGCGCCAGGGTTAGTATCCTATACGTATTCATATCATAGTGGAAATATTTTCGAAGGAAATTTCGGTGGGGGGGGGGGGGGGGCTCCTTCTTTACACCGTGGCAACCAATATTCCTAAGTGAATTAAAGAGTCCTTAATATGAAGTGGCCGAAATCCGCCCCCTTTTTTTTTTTTTTTTTTTTACATCTAACAGTTACATGTTCCTCCCGGCTTCACCCTGTCTCATTGAACATCAACCCCACAAAAAAACAACAACAAACAAACAAAACAATTGTATCACAGAAAGAATTAAGTTCAACTAAGAAACAGACCCCAACCCCCCCCCCCCCAAAAAAAAAATAACACACACACCAACAAACAAACAAAACTAAAAAACCTTGAAAGTTCAATTTATAAAGTAATGGAATGCTTACAAAAATCAAACGTCCAAAGGAGCCGAATTTTCACAAATAAAAGGCAGAAAAGGTTATGGGCACCTGAATCGATCCGAATGGATCGCGACGACCGCCGCCCCCCCCCCCCCCGATGTTTCATTGAGGCCTGTACATCATCCGCGTAATACATCTAAAAGTTACATGTTCCTCCTAGCTTCACCCTGTCTCATCGAACATCAACCCCCACAAAAAAAAAACAACAAAAAACAAACAAAACAATTGTATCACAGAAAGAATTAAGTTCAACTAAGAAACAGCCCCCCCAAAAAACACCAACAAACTAACAAACAAAAAAACCTGTTGAAAGTTCAATTTATAATGGAATGCTTACATAAATCAAACTTTCAAAGGAGCCGAATTTTCACAAATAAAAGGCAGAAAAGTTTACAGGCACCAGAATCGATCCGAATCGATCGCGACTCCCCCCCCCCCCCCCCCCCCGGATGTCTCATCATCCGCGTAAATCACTTGCTGAATTAAAAAGCAAATTGCAGTAGGAGCAGATTTTGATACTCTAAACAGGGAAACCCGTCTATCTCTGATTTTTATACCATTATTAACGGCGATTTTATATATTGCTTAAGGTATTTTACATCCTATTTGAGGATTACATCATCATCATAGACCTTTTTTAGCCAAAAAGGAACCGTAAAAGAAATTTAACCTACTTTGGAACACACTACCGAACTATATCCCCGCCCCCCGCTTCCGCGGATCTATCATCTCTGAATTTGCTATCCTTTTTCTTGATTTTTGCTTTTTTTGATACCCTAAACGCGTAATCCGGGTTATGCGCTTATTGTTGGAAAGGTACCCTTTTTATCCGTTTTCATGTATGTGTACCGGCTTCAATGAGACATGTCCCCACCCACCGCACCCACCACCCCATCCCCCCCCCCCCCCCCCCCCGGCCGTGAAACCATAGAGTTACACACGCACTAAACTGTTATGTAACCATGAAGCTACAAAAAGTACATGGAGCAGTACATGTACATGTGCGAACAAATAACACGTGTGTTGTATACACTGAAGCCAATATACACATGCAGATATGGCCATGGAGAATACGTCACGTTGTTCTTTGGCAATACACCAATGAAGTTTCTCCAGGTAATCGGTATGGGTTGGGGGCATAACAGAAGGTACTTTTCCGTGCTACGACAGTGAGCTTTTCCATCGACAGAAATATTACTCCTTCCGGAAATTCAATGTTTAAAAATGAATTTATGAAATATGGACGGCACTTCAGCACTTAAAAAGTGCCTCCCAACCTTCTGGGGACTATTCCCCGCCCGTGGGTACCAAAAGGTGAGGACCTAAAGAGCCAGGGGAGGCGCCTATTCAAACAAAAGAAAAGGCCCCAAATCCTTAGCGTAATATATATAAAGAGATATATATATATATAAAAAGTGTGCGTGATATATATATATATATATATATATATATATCACACGCACACTTTTTTTTAGTGTAGATATATGTAAGAAACGCTTGGTAACGGCTTTTCACTGCCTCACGCTGAGACCATATCCATCCGAAGGTTCCCACACAATAAACCCAGCGCTTCGCACTATGTGTAGCGTATTCTATAACACACAGCTATCATCATGTGAGTAATGTGTGTGGCCGTTGTTCGAATTTACATCCCCTCTTTTTTGGGCCAGGGATTTTTATTCTTTTCACCTCTAATTCGATAAATATTTCACTTGACGAGGACAAAACTTCACAGCATCTTAGTTATGTTAGTACCCTGCTATTTATTAAGTAAAATCAAAGAAATCTCACGAAAAGTTTTTGAGGGCTTCCTAAAACTATCTAATACCTTTAACCTCCCCTTCAGAGTATCTATATTTCCTCATATCTTGCCAAGCCTTCAGCATTTCTGAATAAAATTGTGGTATTTTTAATGTTAATTTAGAAGTGTCAAAGTCGCATAAGAACAGAAATCTCCCACCACCTGTTCTGAAACAAAAGTCAAAATACAATTTCCATCCAGCATCCCTTTCTCCATATAATAAATGTTTCAGCCACATCAAACGCTGTGCCTTTACAAACAATTTAAAATTCATCATTCTTAACCCTCCATGCGAGTAGTCCTGATACATTGTACTTCTTTTTATGCGGTCTTTACCTGACCACAAAAATTCAAAAGTAATTTTTCCACCTCAGCAAACAACCACTGCGGAACCACTATAAGTGACTAGACATAATTTAATTTTGATAATGCATATGTTTTTAACAAGTGTATTTTACCCATAAGTGTGAGATCCCTTTGTTTCCACCATCCCAAGATCCTTTTTATTTTACTAAGTATTTCATTGAAATTCAAATCTTCTTTTATAATCACATTCATAGAGAAATAAAAACCTAAAATTTTAATTTGCTGGACTAAATTTCCGAACAAGGGAATTTGGGTCTATCACTATCTTTGCCCATCCACAAAAAGTTCGTTTTCCCTTTGTTCACCTTAAGACCACTTACTTTCTCGAATTCTTCAAAATGATATTGAAGCCGTTTTATAGAATTTGTATTTTTCACAAACAGGGATATATCATCTGCATATAATATTTGTTTAATTTCATGTTTTCCAAACTGAACTCCTTCAATGGTAATGCCTCTCCTTATTGCCAAAGCAAGTGTTTCTATACAAAGCAAAAACAAATATGGGGAAAAGGGATCCCCCTGTCTTACTCCTCGTTTTATGTTGAAATAACCAGTGGAATACCCCCCATTCATAATACAACTGGTAATATCTGTGTATAATACACGAACCCACGAACAAAATGATTGACCAAATCCCAATAATTTAAGAACCTTAAATAAAAAGTCATGAGAAATAGAGTCAAAAGCCTTTTCGAAATCCACCGTGATCAAATATCCAATATTTTCATGAGAGGCTTGAAATAAAATATCGTCTATCAATCTCACATCTTCTCCTATATTTTTGACGTAACCTACTTGATCATTGTGAATTGTCTCATTTAGTACATCTTTCAATCTTTTTGCTAATACCTTTGAGAGTATTTTATAATCAACATTTAAAAGCGTGATTGGTCTATAATTTTGGATATATAATTTTTCTAATAACGTAATTACACCTTGCTTTATGAAGTTGCTAATGTACCCCTATAATATGCTTCATTTAAAACTTCAACCAAGAGTCCCCCCATTAAGGTCCAAAAAGTATGATAGAATTCAACCGTGAAACCATCATTCCCAGGGGATTTATTAAATTTCATTTCTTTTAAAACACTTAAACATTCATTACTAGATACTCTACCTTCGCAAATATCTCGATTTTCTTTGCATAATTTAGGAATGTCATCAAAGAATAAGGAGTTTTGATCAACAAGCGTTTTACTCAACGAATACAAGTTTTCATAATAGGATCCAATCATCTTCAATATTTTCTTCCTATCCTTAATAACCTGTTCATCTTGATCATATAATTCTCCAGTCACACTTTTCCGTTTATTAAACTTAAGTAACTGTTCAAAATATTGTGTCTTCTGTTCTCCTTCCTCAAACCAAACGGCCCTTGATCGAATCTTTAAACCTTGTCGAGTATAATCATACAATTTGTTCAAATTGATTTTTTCCCCCTCAATTTCATCAATTATATTTCTGGATGGTTGTGCTAAAAGTTGATTTTCTAAGCATCTGATTTCCTCTTCTACTTTTTCAATTTCAAGTTTCCTGAGTTTTGCTTTTTTCTTTGTATAACTATTAATAAACTCTCTCATTTTCATTTAAGAAAATCCCACAACAATAATTTATCTTTTATTTTAGGAATCCACTCATTTTTTAATTCGACTACTTTATCTCTAAATACACTCACAAATTCTTGATCTGCGCACAAGCTATTATTAAATTTCCAGTAAGAGTTACCGAAGTGGGGCGTGTCTGCAAAGCTCCTTAACTGAAGCAGAACACCAGAATGATCTGGTGTAATGGATGTCAAAATATCACAACAATTAACAGAATTTTGTAAGATAGACGAGCCAAACCACTGAGTAGTCTAACCGACTATACACATTTATCATTAAATCTATTTTTAGAAAAATTCCTTGGTCCCATATAATCAAATTTTCCGTCCATTTACTATATTAAAATCTCCTCCTAAAAGAAGTATATCTCCAGCGCTATAAAGCTTTGAAATATGGTTATCCAGTTCTTCTAAAAATTAAATTTGCATCTTCTCTTTATCTCTCGTGGGAAAATAGCAATTAACAAAAAGAAGCTTGGATCGTTGAAATTCTAGTTTCATAACAATGTATCTTCCATTTTCATCTATAACAACATTTTCAATTTTCAGATTTAAGTTTGGAGAAATCAATACTAAAACACCTTTACTGTGGTTTGTCCCATGACTTAACAAGATTGGACCATTCCATTTTGATTTCCATTTTTCTTCTACCTCTTCCGTGCTGTAAGTTTCTTGTAAAAATGCAATGTTACTACCTTTATTCCTTCAAAATTCAAAAATGTTTATCCTTTTAGTCTTATCTCTTAGTCCTCTCACATTTAGAGTGAGTAGAGTAAAATATGACCTCCTATCCATATCTCTTTGTCATATCCCCAAAATGCAAATGAACATCAACGAGTAACAGATCTGAATGTGAACAGGCATCACAACACACCAGCCAAACAAAACCGCACCAAACATTACACTCCCATTCACACCAAACACTCCATATAGATTCACCGAACACACATAACGCTGTACATATACACAATTATTCACACCACAGCATCACAGCATCCACCCATGCAACTAGCACACATACCTAACATAACACCTTATAGCCTGAACCCAATGGAACTCCCTTCTGTTAACAAAACCGTTAGGAAATATCTAAACCTAATTGGTGAATAACACAATTTCCCTTTCTTGAAAATATTAAAAAATTATCAAAAAGTGCTTTCAGCTCGTCTGAGCCATGATTACACCCAAATTATTACATGTAAATCCACTATCACTATACCCAATCATCCATAACCTTAGAAGTTACAAATTTTCCCTTTAATTTGAACCCCCCCCCCCCCTCCAAACAAGCCCAAACGGTTTGCATCCTGTTCAATGCGCCTTACTCAAATTCGAATAATCATCAATAATATTACAGTACTAGCATCCAAAATGGTGTTTGGTAAATTGTATGCAACCTCCCTTTGGTACATTGTATATACTATATGCAACACCTTTCTTACATTATCAATAAAGAAAAGATATGAAAGAAAGAAAATGTAACAATAAGCTTAAATTCGTCTGTACCATATCCAATGCACCTTGATGAAATCACACACAAAAGGGGGTAAATAACATATAATATAATAAAAATAATATCTCCAGATACATTTTCTTTTACTCCCTCCTTCCAAATCTTGCTCCTGTCATAACACTGTATTGTTATGATTTTTTTTTTTTACATTGTATGAAACATCTTTCCTATATTATGTATGCTGTTATTGTGAGAGGGAAAGAAAGAAAAAAAGAATGGTTTGTATCATAATCATTATGCTTGATTAGAACACAAAAAAATCATGATTAATCCATGTACCACTGTCATTGCACCTTGATTAGATGCACATTAAAAAAAAAAAAATTATTAATAATATTAATAATATATATAAATATATATATATATATATATATATATATATATATATATATATATATATATATACAGCCCTAGAAAAAAATTATTAGACCAGCTCCTTATAAAGGCCTAAGTCGCAAGTGTTGGCTATATCAGTAATTTAATTTTCAGAGTGATTTCTACTAGATAACTTATAATGAGTGGATGAATACTCCCCAAAACAACAGCTCGTGCAAAAACTAATCCCTCGGACAATTACCGCCAGGGTAATTACCCCTAGGACAATAAACCCCGGACAATTTTCGCTAAAGGACAATTTCATTTCATTTCATTTTCATTTCATTTATTTCCACTTCCAACAAAATAAAATGCATAGGTTTACATCGTACATAGCAAATCAATGAAACTTTACAATTATTGGTTACAGACTTACAATGTACAATAGACATAGAAAAAAACAAACTAGGTTGGTCGCGGAGGGGACTGCTTAAACGCTGGGCTTGTAGATTGCAGCCCCCTATAACTTATAATTGCAAAAATAGTATATCATTGAAAAGGGAACGTATTTGTACATAAGAGGAGCGAAAGGAACAGGAAAGGAAGGGAGACAAGGAACGAGAGAGGGTAGGACTCTTACCTATAGACACACACAACAAAACAAAGACCGACCAGAATACGGATGGCAGCATAAAATGAATAGGAACGTAATCGTGTACACTGTTGAGTGAAATAAATTGAAGAAGACGTTTGAGAAGAATTACTCAGAAGAAATTTTTAAAAATTTAAATTTAAAAGAGTTTAAACAAGGGGCATTCTTGATGCTATTATCAAGAATGGTCCAGAGCTTCGGGCCTGTGAAAGTGAATATGGATTTAGAGAGTATAGTTCTAGTTAATGGCAGATGAAATTCGTCAGATTGTCGTGAGGGGTATTGATGAACAGTTTTGTTTTTATTGAATATTATATGGAAGATTGAGGGTAGAGCATTATTATTCAACTGGTACATAAACTGACCAAGGTTATAGCGATATAAATCAGTTATCTTCAAGATTTTATTTTCTATAAACAAGGCATCAGTATGGGATCTCCATAAAGTGTTACAAATAACACGCACGGCTTTCTTTTGTAAAAGTAGTATTCTATGAAGATAAGAATTGTGTGTATTCCCCAAACAATAATGCCATAATTTAGATAGGGTAAAATTAATATCGAGTACAGCATTAGTAGGGAAGAAGTTGGCAGAAAAAAATCAACCTTATTTACAGTTTCTATATTACGGGAAATTGTTCGACAAATTGTATCAATGTGTACTTTCCATGAGAGTCTATCGTCTATTGTCAAACCTAAAAATTTCATAGAAGAGACGACTTCAATATCAGTATTATCTAGTTTAATATTAAGTGGTAAGTTATCTATAGAATTGCTAAAGAGCATACATTTTGTTTTTTGTAAATTTACTGACAACTTATTGGCTCTTATCCATTGTAACAATTTGTCTAATTCAATATTTAGGGTATTAATAGAAATATCAGGATTTGGATGTGAGAGGAGCACATGCGATTCATCTGCAAATAACACAAAAGAGAGGATATTAGATGAGTTGTGGATAACATTGACATAGATTATAAATAAAAGGGGGCCAGTAAACTACCCTGGGGAACACCACAATTTACATCCTGCATAGAAGAACATTGGTCATTTATACATACAAATTGCTTACGGTTTGTTTGATAGTTTCTGAACCACTCCAAGGCCTTGCCACGAATTCCATAATTGTTCAATTTATAAAGAAGTATTTTATGATCTATGGTATCAAAGGCCTTGGAGAGGTCCAGGAAAACAACCACAGTATGATTTAATTTGTCAATAGCTTTTGTAATTTTTTCGACAAAGGTAAGTACAGCATGGTATGTACTATGCTTTTGGCGAAAGCCAAACTGAAAATCAGAAATTATGTTGTTTTTATTAAGGAAATTTAGAAGTCTTATGTATATTATTCTTTCCAGAATGTTTGAAAGAGCGGGTAGAAGAGAAATTGGTCTAAAATTACAAATATTATCCTTTTCTCCTTTTTTATAAACCTGTATAACCTTGGAAATCTTCATACAATCAGGAACAACACCGCTAGTCAAAGACAAATTGAATATATGCACCAACGTAGTTTATGACGTTTTTCAATAAAATGCTATCAATGCGTTGGAGGAATATTTTTTGCAAGATTATGTCCTATCTGAGAGAAATATTGATTGAATACAGACTATCTGAATCGTGGATTTCTACATTGTTATATTTAATATTTGTTATACGTGATTTATCGTTATTCTTATTAAATGACACTATTTATGATTCTCCATGTTTTACTAAAATCATGTTTAAAGAGAATCGACTGATTTTGAAAATATTTTCGTTTTTCAATTCGTATTATTTTGGTGAGAATATTTTTGTAAGTAGTATATTTACGGTGAGACTTTTCAGAACGCTGTATTTTGTTGGCGTAATATAAGTTGTTTTTTTCGATTTACTGATCTTAAAATTGATTTAGTTATCCAAGGAAGTCTTGGACTCTTTTTATAATTAGAGGATTTTTTCACTAATGGAATATGCCTATCTAAATGGGACATGAAACTCGTCATAAAAATATTATAAGCTGTATTTGCTATCATGCGAACTATAAACATCAGCCCACTCAGCACCTTCAAGGCTTTCTTTCAATTGCGCTATTTTGTTAGATGTTACTCTTCTAAATCTTTCCGACGGGATATCTTTTTTATTAAAACTACAAGGACTTCGTGAAAAAATTGGGTAGTGATCTGATATGTCAGATAAAATAATTCCTGATTCAGGTAAGGGAATAACATTACAAAAGACTTTATCTATGAGGGTTGCTGTTTGGTTGGTAACCCGAGTTGGTTTAGTAATTAAAGGTAAGAAGGATGCAGAAAACATGATATCCAAAAATTCTTGTGAAGTATTAGTGGAAGATTTAGATATATCTATGTTAAAGTCTCCTACAATATAGCAGTCTTTTTTTGTAAATACAGGATTATGCAATAAATCTTGCAGATATTCTGAGAAGTCAGGAATATTTGAATTAGGAGGTCTGTAACATACCGTAATCAAAATGTTATTGGAATTTGGTACTCTAATTTCAATGACGATTAATTCAGCAATTTCAGTCATACAGTTGAAATCACTATGAATAAAATAATCAAAATGTTGATTAATATAGAGAGCTATCCCACCTCCCCTTCTGTTAATTACTTCTAAGGGCACCCCAACGGATAGATAGTTAGGAACAAATAACAAAATGTAAACATTCTAGATGATAACTGTCCTCAGGGACATTCTCCAGGGTAGGGGTTGTGGAAGAAATGTCCTGACAGAAGTGGTCTGGGGATAATTGTCCAGGAGGTATGCCTGATTGTCTCGTAAAGCCACGTTCACCCTTTGGAGGCAGCTTGTTCAGTTCTTGGTGGAAAATTGCCACATTTGATGATAGCAGCCATGCCTTGTGGGTAGAGGATAGTTCCTACAACTCGCAGTTACCTTTCAATTTGACGTCATAGAAATGAATATGTATAAGCTTGCGAAGGCAGTGTACGTAGTCTTGGTTCAAGTGGAACACCAGTAGGTCAAGAGGAGTGTCTGGCGGCTTGTTAGAGCAGTCAATAATAGCATGATCGAAGTGGGAAGGGAGAGGTGGAGGGAGAGGCTGAGGGGGGGGGGGGCATGCAGAGCCAACGTCCAAGCCCATTTAGGATGGATTTTTGCTTCCCTCATGGGTAGGGGCGTCGGACGGGGGGGGGGGGAATGAAGGTATAATTATAGTACCCTTCATGATTTTAACGCCTCTCAATTACCAGCTTCTCCATGGTTACATGAAGCAGGCAGGGGCGGCGGAGCGTCTTTCAAAGTAGGGGGGCACCAGCAAAAAAGGGGCAGCTACAAGGGAGAATTTTGTGACATTGGTATTACCCGACAGTCTAATTAACATGATTAATACACTATCAAGTATCATCTTCTTCCTGTTTTATTATGGTTCTTGACACTGTTTCAGCTTCCCTAATTAGCAGTTGTGTGTGATGGTCTAATGATCCATGTGCAAGCGAGCGAAGCGAGCGTGCAAAAATTTCCAGACTTTTTTCTAAGTGTCCTTGAAATCCTTGGTTTGTGCATTATTCACAGCTATATATTGAAAATGGCAAGTTCAGCAAATCAATTTGGGTGGATGTCGAATGATCTTTTAATTCGTACATTAACCCTGTCGTTTTCTTTCTAAAGGATTACATCGATATCAACATACTTTATGGGATATGCTTGTCATTGCTTGATTTCATTATGTATTATAAGACCTAGCGAGCATTTTCAGAAAATTTTCAGAAAATATCATATCAGATATCAGAAAACAAGAGATCTGTATTACTTACAGACTGATCGGTCCTGACGAATATATGTAATACAAATTGAAATCCATCATGCTAACAAAAAAAATGTAAACACGGATGTGTGTCTAGGGTGCCATTTTTATTTCTGAAAAATGCCCCCTTTCTCCCTGGTAAGTGCCCTTTTTTACTACTAAAAGTGCCCCTTCTTTTCTAATATGTGCCCGTTCCCCTTCTGATAAGTGCCCCATTTTACCTATATTTCCCACTGTTTCTTACAAAAAGAGCCATATATAATAGCTTCAAAGAATCGATGCGGCTTTAGTAACAGGTACCCATATTACTGTAACTACAATGTAAGGCAGTGGAGCTGGAGGCAAGAAGGGCATAATGCCTACCCCCCCCCCCCAAGCGAAGGATTTCTCATTCCGCTCGCTCAAATGGGCCCATAATTTACACCAAGTAAGGGGAACATTTTCTGAAAATTTTCCCGCTATGCTCGCTAGGTCTTATAATACATAATGAAATCAAGCAATGACAAGCATATCCCATAAAGTATGTTGATATCGATGTAATCCTTTAGAAAGAAAACGACAGGGTTAATGTACGAATTAAAAGATCATTCGACATCCACCCAAATTGATTTGCTGAACTTGTCATTTTTAATATATAGCTGCAAATAATGCACAAACCAAGGACTTCAAGGACACTTAGAAAAAAAGTCTGGAAATTTTTGCACGTTCGCTTCGCTCGCTTGCACATGGATCATTAGACCATCACACACAACTGCTAATTAGGGAAGCTGAAACAGTGTCAACAACCACAATAAAAAGGAAGAAGATGATACTTGATAATGTATTAATCATGTTAATTAGACTGTCGGGTAATACCAGTGTCACAAAATTCTCCCTTGTAGATACCCTTATGCTGGTGCGCCGCCCCTGCCTGCTTCATGTAACCATGGAGAAGCTGGTAATTAAGAAGCGTTCAAAAATCATGAATCACTACACAGAGAAAACGCTGTTTAAAAAAATGTAAACAGTTGTTTACAATATGAAATGAACACCCCGTTGTGTTCACATTAAACAATTTGTTTAAATATTAAACAGGTTGTATAAGTTTTAAACAGCGTTTTTCCACCTTCATTGCCCCCACTCCCCCCATCAGACTCCCCTGCCAATGAGGGAAGCAAAAATCCATCCCAAATGGGCCTGGACGTCGGCTCTGCATGCTCTCCCCCCCCCCAACCTCTCCCTTCACCTCCCCCTCCCCACTTCGAACGTGCTATTATTGACTGCTCTAACAAGCCGCCCGACACTCCTCTGACCTATTGGTGTTCTAACTTGAACCAAGACTACGTACACTGCCTTCGCAAGCTTATACATATTCATTTCTATGACGTCAAATTGAAAGGTAACTGCGAGTTGTAGGAACTATCCTCTACCTTCCTTGTGGCATGCTGTCAACAATGTGTCGCATTTTTTTCTCCTCACAGCAGCTCATTCATGCTGCAAGAATGTTTTCTTGTTTCATAAAATTAATGTTCTGATACCTTTGATATTTATGTCACACGCAATTGTCTCAGTAGAATAATAAGCAGGCCATGGTGCTCAGACCAAGAGAAGTAACACTTGAACTTCATCCTCTAAGACTTTTATAGTCTCAGGTGGGCCAAAAACTCATTCTCATGGGAAAACAGGGGTTTGGTAATTGTCTGGGGAAATTTGTCCGGGACAATTTGTCCTGGCTGTAGTCGTCCTAGTGGTAACTATCCAGGAGTAAAAGTCATGGACTTAACACTACTCATATACCCAAAAATAGAGCTGGTCTAATAATTTTTTCCAGGGCTGTATGTGTATATATATATATATATATATATATATATATATATATATATATAGTGTAGGGTGAGGGTGGGTAAATGTGTATATGGTTTTTCTCTTTACATGTCCAAGATACAACTTTAGCATCATGTTTTGCAGTTTTGTAGTATGATTTGAATATTGAGCGAGCGAGCGAAGTGAGCGAGCAAACAATACTCAAAATTTGTGAGGTCGCAATCAAATTGTAATATAAAAACGGGAAACGCAATTCTGATGGGGTTTCATTTGCAAAATTTCAAAATGGAAATTTATTTAATAAGCTATACTTTTATATACGAGCGAGCGTAGCGAGCGAGCACTTGGGAATATTGGCTGTAAGTCACTTTGGATAAGGTGCACATGTTATGGAAATGGAAACGTATTACTTATGATGGGGAAAAGGACACTTCAATTATTAGAAAAATAAATGAATGTGTAGGAAAGGTAGAAAGGGCAGTTTATCAGAGGTGAAAAAGGGCACTTATCACACCTGAAAAGGGGCATTTATAAGAACGGGAAAATGTTCTTATACAAAGTAGAAATATTAAAACAGTGTATATATATATCACAAAGAAAAAAAAAGTTACATTTTAAGGAATAAAAGGGATTGGAAAGGAAAAATGCTCTCGTTGAATTAGCTCTGCTTACCTTTCTGACGGATGGCTTCAAAACGTCTACTTAACAATCTTGTTATGCAAAGTCACACTGCGACCGAGCGAGAAAGTTTTTGAAAATTTCACCTTAATTTAGAAGGTTGTAAAAGCTATTTGGTTACAATTTCCTTTGAAGGGAATGATTCATGATGACTGAAAGAGTCAGTTGATTTCCTTTTTCATGGTTGAAAATATGTCGGGCGGGAGGGGGGGGGGATACCCCCTTACCCCCCCCCCCCCACTGAATACGCTAGTGCTCGGCAATCCAAATGGAGTATCACATGCATCATAATAGAATGCAAAGTCTTTTATCGAACAGAAAAGTAATTGGCGCGTAACTTACCGAGATTCTACTATTCAAAAGAAATAACAGATGAATCAAATATATAAACGTAATTTTTAAATAGAAAATAATTGATATTGTGTGTAACTTTCTTTAAATCTGAATAAATCTGAATATGAATTTCAAGACTGTATGATTAAAATGAAATACCAAATTAATCCAACGTGCAACGCAGAATGTTTCATGGAATAGAAAATTTGATTTGGCTTGTAACTCACCGAGATTCTACAACAAACTTAAACAACAAATTAATGAAAAATATGAACACAAAATTTTTTTATCAAACAGGAAATAGATTTAGCGTGTAGATTTCTGAAACCCTACAACCGACGTGACCAAAACTAAATGCCAATAATCAAATAAAAACGCAAAATGTTTTTATCAAGTAGATTTTGTTTTACTTACCGAGAATCTACAACCCAAGTGAACCAACAAATTAATGAAATATGCGACGCAAATGTTATCGAATATAAAATTGATTTGGCTTGTAAACTTCCACAGATTTTACCATGGACGCCAAACCCGAACGATACATCACGTGAGTCTAATTTACAACACAATATATATTTATCCGATAGAAAATGGATTCAGTGCTTAACTTACCGAGATTATAAAACAGCAACGAAAAAAAAGAAAAGAAAAAAAAACAAAACAAAACAAACCCCCCCCCCCCCAGATGTATCTAACCCCCTTTCAAGACACACCATGTTATCCTGTATTCACACGACGTATGGATATACGACGTATTGATATGAGGGCATTCTGACACAAATTACCATTATACGATAATTGTATGGCAGCATTCAAACCTCGTACACTGTCAGGTTTCATGGGAAGCTCATGAATATGTACGAGTCTCTCCCTTGTGCAGTACGAACTTTGCGCGGGCTTTGACAATGTATATATAAGCCCCGCCAACTTATACGACGTATGGATATGAGAGCATTCAGACACAAATATACGTCTTATGAATATAGGATCATCGTAAGAAACGATGCTTTTAGCATCGTTTCGATATACGACGTATGAGATACGACGTATCAATAATGAAATAAATAAATAATCTGAAAGAGAGCGAAAGACGTGACCTTAGTCCGATCTGAGTCAGTTTGTAGGCGAAGACAGAAAGATGACCGCGGATGTTACCGCTAGACCAACCCCCTGTTCAGACTACGAGAATCGTCCTAAATTCATTGTATGACTTTACGAGAATCGTATAGTTATACGATGAATAATTAAATTTTCATAGTCAGAACATCGTATGAAGAAACGTCGTATAACTAAACGTCGTATAGCGAAACGCATGTTTGAGCATTGTTTCGAACGAAAACTCGATAAAGATTCAGCATCCCCTCGTAGTCTGAACATCGTATCGTACGAGAATCGTATAACTGGGCGGGGCTTTTCGTGTGCGCACTGATATGACTAATCAGCTGTAATGTCGTTTGCTCCATCGCTGTCCTTGACGTAATCTAATACAAAACATACAGTGTCAGCTGATTTCCCCCAAACCTGTTTCTTTACACGATTTTGTAGTCTGTACACTCCTTTCGCTAATCATGATTCTTTATACGAATCTCGTATAACTTTCCTGTAGTATGAACAGGCTACAACTTACATCTCGATCGTGCTCGATCAGGCAGTCTTTCCTCAAGTCTTACTTATGTTCATTTTTTTTTAAATTTCCAAACGTCAATATCTCTTGTATCCTGTTACCATTGAAGTTCGTGTTAAGTTTTGTTTGGTTGATTTTGTGTGCTAACTGTAAACAAATTATATGCTGGCCTCAGGTACCCTTTAAAGATTCAATTAGAAATGGATGTCCCTGACTCTTATTTATCTCACACTTCAAAGAATTGAATGCTATTTGATTGTATCTTAACCTATCTTCATTTGTTTCTTTGTACATGTATATTCTCATGTTTCAGTTGCTTCGGCAGTGGTGTCTTTATGTGCCCTCATATTGGCACTTGAAACATATTTCAAGTATGAACGAATCAAAGAAGAGAATGGCAATATCACCTTCGGTGGTATGGCGTTACGTATTGGATGGCGTCTACTCAATCTCACTGCTCGAGTCCTCGCGTTGACGCTCTTTGCATCAGTCTTCACGTGGTGGGTCTTTGTGTTAGCTTTTGTTCACTGGATGATCATGGCTGGCGGGTTGTTATGGCTAGACATAAAACATAATCAGGCGATCGATTGCATGTCCGTATTGCGTAATGCTCTTTTAGGAGTGACATACATATTCTGCTTCTTTGACCCAAAATACATTAAAATTTCTATGATATATAAGGCACTTCCTTTTTATGGTGTCATATTCATTGAAAACACCACCATGTATTGGCTGTGGTATTATGAGCAGGAGTCTCTGGGAGAAAAGTACAGAGTGCTTGCTCTTGTGTTCATTTGGGGTGGGTTTTTCTTAGGGCTCTTCCTCATGTCTCTTTATTACGTTTACTGTGATCCTAATAGTAGAATACAAAGTGAGCCACAGATGATCAGACTAGAAGATTCCCAGGTCGAAATACCCAAAGAAACCACTGGAAACCAATGAGGACATTTTACTGGTGTCTACTGGGATTTAGGATTCTGATGGTTTCTACGGGAATTTGAACAGATTCCAGCAGAAATCCCACAGAGCCGGTCAGATCTCACCGGTGTGAAGAAGGGTTTGAAAATACAGAGTCAAATCAATAGAAACCATAAGATTCAACTGGATTGAAGACCAGTAAAAACCATCAAAAACCAGCAGAGTCTATGTGGTTTATATTAAGGGTGTAAAATCAGAGTCAAATCGTAAGAAATCAATGGAAACCAGAATAGTCTAATGGTCTGAAAAAAGGGGCTTTATTACCAGTAGAAACCAGTTAGAACCAGGAGACTTTATACCGGTTTGAAGAAGAATGTTATAATACAGAGTCAAACCAACAGAAACTATTAGATTCAACTGGATTGAAGACCAGTAAAACAACAACAACACAAAAACAAAAACAGCAGAGCCTGTGTCAGTAGGGTATCTAAGGGGGATATCCCGTGCATCCCCCCAGGACGAAACGAAACCAACTTTATAAAAATCTTCTTTATATAATGTATTTTAAGATATTGAAGATGTTAACAAGAAAGAAAAAAAAGTGGCCTCTCATGGCGAAAATCAAGATCGCGTCCAATGTGTCGAAAATAGACTTTTATTTGTTAAGGGGTCCCATTGTACCCATTTGACATCTTCCCCTGTAACTTTTTTGTATAATTATTAGATTTCATTGAATCTTGGTCAGCGTATTAAGAATTATATTCCGCACATTTTGATACCAACCAAACGTATTTACGGCAACCGTCTATTTCAGTACAAACCAACATGGTTTTTAGAAGCTTTTGATATTTTGGGGTGAAAATTGATTCACTTTTTAAACTTTAGTTTTAATATGGGTTAGATGCAATATTCAGACAGAAGAAAGATATTTGACATCTCTTTGTTGTATATAAACACCATTTTGATAATGGTCATCTATATAGCTTATCAGCAGAGTACCCTGCAAAGCATTTAAAAAACCCTCCGTTTTGTAAAAATTTTAGATTTTTTATATTTGTTAACCCAATGAGCACATGAACAGTTACCAACAGATACATGTTTGTATCAATTTCCGTTGCCATGGCAACCGTTATTCATGTAAATGCCATTTTTTTTTTAAACAATTTTTTGAAACAGAGATTGCTTTGAACGTCAAGGATTCAGCGTAAATGTGAGTTAGATAAAATAACAAGGTAGTTGTAGTATTGTTTGTATATCTAATACAACCAAATACGATTAGTTGTAATTATTGTTCTTTATTTTTAGGTTTATTATCTTTTTATCTAATTTTTGTTTGTTTAGCTGATTATGTCACTACGTTTCTAATTGTGGCAAAGCGATGTCTTTATTCTTTCTTACTGGAACAACAAATATTAGCTTGCTCATGTTGAATGAAATATGCTGATAGGATATATTGCTATGAATATAATGTATAACTTTAGAGACATTCAACAAATTCATAAATAATACAGTCTACCACTCTGATAATAGGTGATTTCTGTTTTTAAAATCCAATGTCGTAACCTAAGTGGCTTAAAAAAGAATTTGAGGCTAAGATTGGAGGAAGATTTGCTCCACTTCTAGTAGGTGACACAGATGCTGAAAGCTTCAACAATCAATTAAATAAAAAATTTATTGCCACTGCAAAGGAGGTTCTTGGAAGTGCAAGGGTCAAGAAAAATAAATGGATGACCGATGAGGTACTACAGCTGCGTGACATACGCAGGAAGATGAAAAGGAAAAGGTTCCAAAGTAATGCTGACCATGATGCGTACAGAGAATCCAACAAAGAAGTGAAAAAAGCAACCAAGAGAGCCAAAGAAAAGTGGATCAATGACCAGTGCAAAAACATCCACAACTGCATGAAACGTAACAACACTGCAGCGGCCTATACAACGATAGGAAACCTCACTAAATAGAAAGGAGCAAGAATGAAAGTTAACGAAGATAGAAATGGTAGCCTACGTACTGAAAAGAAGGCCGTTCTGAGTGGGTAGAGGGAATGCTGCGATGAACTCTATAACTAACAACTATCACCGGATCAGAAATTGCTAGACAAAACTGAGATCGATCACAGCTACTGAGAGAGAGAACGATCCACTAATTCGTCAGTCTGAGGTTGGAGAAGCAGTTAAGTGCTTGAAAGGTGGACAATCACCAGGCATAGACAATATACCGACGGAGTTCCTCAAACTCGGTGCGCAAACTATAATTGAGGCATATACAAAGCTGTGCAACAAGGTGTAGAAAACTGGTGGTTGGTCCTCCAGCTGCTTCTCTTCTGCAGATTTTTAGGAATACCCGGTACTGTCCTCTCAATGATAGCTCACTCTAAAGCATCCCAAAGAAGTTCCATATGGTTCATATCAGGGGAGCAAGCAGGCCCTGGTACCTTCTGCATCCCGTCTGCATCAAGAAATTTCCTCACTGCAGCTGTTCCATGAGTTTTAGCGTTGTCGTCTTGCAGCTAAAAGTTGTTCACACACACCTTTTTTTTTTGCGTGTGGGAGACAATGACTCTCCAGGATGTCCCGGTACAAGACGGCGTTGACGTTTCCATCCTGGCATTACCACTGGCGTTTTTCCTCCTCAGTGACCACTGGCCCATACCATCAGTGAGCCGCCACCTCCTTGAGTTGTTGCATGGATGCGGACGTCGACGATGTTCCCGCCACGTAATCGCCGCACCCTGTGCCTTACAGTTGTACGGTAAGGATACAGTAGCTGGCATAGTAAGGATGACATGTACCCCTGAGCCTAGCGGAGTGGAGTAACTCTGTGTAGAACAGTCAGGTATAGACACTGGGTAATTCGTCTTGCTCGCTAACCATATTCAAGCAATCTCCAATTTATAGTTTGGATGGAAACGTTGTTTCCGTGGTGTCTTCTCCATAATCGACGAAGGCTAAAGGCTGGTATTTTCTTGTTTCTACGGCACAGATTCTGTAGTTCCTGATAATCTCATCTGATAGTCCGTCATGGTCGTCCTGGAGATCACTGTGGCCTCTAATGACCCTCCTCTCGATGACGTTAGGATTTTATAGACCGCCCTCTGCGATGGTCCAAGGAAATCAGCAATATCAGCTTATTTGTGTCCAACCTGTTGCAGAGCAAACACTTTTCGGCTTATTACCAGTGGCGTCAGAAGGCGCATATCCTGGGAAACGTCTGTGCCAAATTTGGTTGAAAATCATCAGTTAACTCTGAAAACGTGGACTTTTTGCAAACAGACTTTTTGCAGACAGAAAATGGCATCGCAGGAAATGTATTGTCTTTTCTAGCGTTAACAAAGAATTTGTTACGTAATGAAAAAGTATGCATGAACTAATTTCACTTCAGTTATGGGGACTCAAAATGTAATCATTACATCTGGTCATGAGTGATTACTAATGCGTTTAAATAGGAATAAACAGAGGAATATGTCTAAAAACAAGATTATTCCAACTTTATGGGCAACAGTGTACCTTGTTGATATTAACAAATGTATATTTGTTAATCTAATAAATACATTCTTCCAAGGTCTACTAGTTTCAACTTGTAAAACTGGTTCCTACTGGTTTCTACTGGTCAAAGTACTTGGACTCGTAGTAATTTCCTTCTGGTTTCTATTGGAATCTACCCACTTTCCAAACTGAAACCAGTAAGTATTGGTTGTGTATAGACCAGTCAACTTCCCTTATGAGTGAGTCAGAAAAAAACAAAACTTTTCACTTTTATAATTGACTATTGTTTTAGGAGTGGGTTTAAATATGAACGTGTGTGATATGTACTTGTAGAGTATTTACCCATGCTTCTGTTGATACCATATTCATGGAATGATATTTCATGGTTGGTTGCAAAGAGGTCAATTTAAGTAACTTGGTCAAACCCGCTTGCACTAACTGACGCGTGTGGTGGATGAAACAAGCAAGAAATAATGTGTTTCTATCAAAATTGTTTATCAATTCATGTTTAGGTTAGATTTTATGGATTCTTTTCAATAGCCCGCTTCTGTAATGTATACAAATGTATGCACATAATTCTCTGAGCACCTAGTGAGAAGCTATTCCATTAATCTGCTTTTTATAAATGAGCCTCAATGCTTGGAATCCAGTTTGCATACATTATCTGTTGCTATGTCCGGCAAGCCTCCGGCAAGCTTTCAGGTTGTCAAGAACAACCTTTGTTTGAAAGGTATGTATAAAATTTGCATACATTTATACAGTTATACAGTTATGACCAATGCTTGGAATTCAGTTTGCATACATTATCTGTTGCTATGTCCGGCAAGCTTTCAGGTTGTCAAGAACAACTTTTTGTTTGAAAGGTATGTATAAAATTTGCATACAATACCGAAGCGGTCTATTACGTATGACCATGTTGTGCGTACTGCCAGAAATGATGTCATCGAATCACTACAGCAACATGGCAAAACCAAGCTTCATCCATGATTTGGGAAGCATGGGGGTCTTGCAAGACACCAGAAACGTAAGGCTATCTGTCAGGAAGAACCTCTTGGAAAGAGTTTAGGCGCCGAATCATCAGGAATGGAGCGATTTGACTCTTGAATGATCTCTTTGTCAAGCCGGACCCATCTCGACGTAACAACAGTGCTTTCATTCAACTTTCCGGGCCTAAGTTGGTCAGACCATGGATTCCTTATCAGGAGAACAACTGCTTTGGAGTTGGCGCAAGTGGGTTTTGACCTAGTTACCTAAAGCGACTTATGTGCAGCCAACCGAGAAATATTATCCCATGAATGGTACAAAAAGAAACGAAGGACAATACTCCACATATCAAATACGTCCATATTTACAACTCATTCTTAAAACAAAGGCAATTACAAAAGTGTAAAAGAAAGTGTAAAAATTTCTGACTCGCACTGTAGAAGCCAGTAAATATTTCTTCCTGGTTTTCTACTGAAATCTATTAAACTTTCCATATTAAGAGCTAGTAAGAATTTTCCTACTGTTTTTCTACTGGATCGTTTTTCATATTAAAAGATCTCGGTTGATGTCTCTACGTGTTTTCTACTGTTTCCTTTTGAAACCAGTAGAATATCCTTATGTGGTTTCTAGTGGAATCTATTCATTTTCCATATTGAAACCAGTCAATTTTCCCTCTGGTTTTCTACTGCAATCTATTCACTTTCCATCATATTGAAACCAGTAGAATTTCCTTCTGGTTTTCAACTAGAATCTTTTCGCTTTCCATATTAAAACAGTAACAACCAGTATAGAATTCTACTCGTTTTATCTCTAATGTTTTCTAAGGGGATTTCGACCTGGGATAACACATATTTAAGGCGCTTAGGGAAATGATTAAATAGACAATGAATTATGAATTGAATTATAAAATAAGAAGTGTGATTCAAGTACATGAATGTTATCCTATGTATAAAGAAGTAATGTTTAGAAATATGAATTGTATACTACCCAACATGCATATCATAACTACACTTAAATGTCAAACAAGCTCGACAATACATCGTCTGATATGTATTTTCTTATATTCATTGTACTTCACTGACATTTCCATCAATATTTCGTTCGATATAACATCAATAATATAGAAATGGCGAAAAGAAAATGTATATCATGAATAGAACAGAGGTATCAAAACAAACATCCTTATCTTATTATTGATCAGCTAGAAATCTGTTTCATCTGATTGTATTGTACGCTTATACGGTACATATCTACATATATTATGCAGGGGCCGCGGAGCGTTTTAAAAAGTGGGGGGGGGGGGGCTGATCTGATTTCACTCATTAATGACAATTTTCAAGCCTTTTTTCCGAGCTTTTTTTCATGTCTACTCAAAAAAGTGTGAGTGTGTGTGTGTGTGGGGGGGGGGGGGGGGGGGGGGCTGCAGCCCCCCAGCTCCCCGGTTCCGCGGCCCATGTTATGTACAAGTAGTGTAAGGTGATGAGAATATGAGCAAATAACTTACCCTTAGAGAATAAAACATACTTGTACATTGGATAGAGATACGTTTCAGAAAACTAATCTATTAAAAGGTTACGACGTTGATTCATTGCATGTCTCAAAACGGCAAATCTTTGTATGAGAGCGTCTTCTTGAGTGACATTGTATAGATTTCTCGAAACTGTTTGTGTTCCCCCCCCCCCAAAAAAAAAATTATCCTTCAGTTGTTTAGGTCAGTTATCAAATAAACTGTTCTCTTCTTATTTTAAAATTCTCACATTGCATGGCATAATGTGTATGCTGCTTATTATAGTGATGTAGTACACTGTAATCTTTCATTAGTATAAACTCGTGACACCTCATATTATAAAAGGCTCAATAATACTATACTTGTAATATATTTTCTCAGTAATTCAAATGAATCTATTCTCTAATGCCTAACTTTCGTCTTAATTTTCCCACATATAGTGTATTTTCTTTCTTACCATCGAATTCCTTACTATATGTAAAGAATCGTATTCATAATTGGTATTCTCACAGTAACTTGTTCTGGGCGCCCCAACACAAGCTTTGCTTTCCGGCTTTTCGCCTTCCTTCTCATTTCTAAAAGTATCCTGTTTCTCATCACTATGTTTACCATATCCCAATATATATATAAAAAAAAAAATGATGTCATACATATTATTTATGTTACCAACCAATGAAAAAGAAATTATCGACATTGTTAATAACTTCAAAAATAAGAAAAGCCCTGGATTTGATAATATAACAAATGAACTGCTCAAAAATATTATCAATGAAATCATTGTTCCTTTAACCCATATTTTTAACATGTCAATCTTAAATGGTGTTGTTCCAGAAAAATGAAGATAGCCAAAGTGACACCGATCTTTAAAAAAGGAGATACACAAGAATGTAGTAATTATAGACCCATTTCCCTACTAACGACATTTTCAAAAATTCTAGAAAGACTCCTTTATAATCGGACAGTAGATTTTTTCACGCGGTGCCAAATTTTATATGACTGTCAATTTGGATTTCGAGAAAAACATACCACTTCACATGCTATTCTTCATTCAAAAGATTGCGTCTGCTCTTGGCAATCATTGTCATACAGTTGGTTTATTTTTGGACTTCTCCAAGGCCTTCGACACTATAAATCATGATATTCTCTTTCATAAATTATTTCATTATGGTGTTAGGGGAAAGGCCTTGGAGTGGTTCAAAAGTTATCTCACAAATAGAACACGATTTGTTTCACTACATGGAGTAGAGTAAAAAAACAACAACAACCAGTTACTTGCGGAATTCCTCAAGGGAGCATTCTTTGCTCCCTAATTTTTATCATATATGTAAATGATTTTCAGTATTCATCTCGCTTATTGTCATTTATACTATACGCAGATGATTCAAGTGTATTTTTTTCTCACAAGAACCCTCAAACCCTTCTTGAGGTTGTGAACTCTGAGCTGCAATGTATTTGTGAATGGATATTTGCTATAAACAGGCTTTCATTGAACTTAGACAAAACTAATTTATGCTATTTAGCAAATCTATTTCAACTCTACCTGGTAATATTTCATTGAATAATGTTCAGATAAGTAGAGTTCAATTAACTAAATTCCTAGGACTTTTTATTGACGAAAAAATGACCTGGAAAATACATACAAATCATATTTGCTCGATATTATCTAGAAATACTTGTATAATGTACAAACTGATGTCTATTTTTCCATCCCAAATTATGTATATGTTATATTCAACTTTATTGCTACTGTATATAAATTATGGCATTCTTGCCTGGGGTAATTCGACGAAACTCCAACTGGATAAAATTTTGGTAATACAAAAAAGAGCAACATGTATCATTTTTAACGCGCATACACGGGCTCACACGGGCCCTCTCTTCTTTGAAAGGCGTATTCTGAAAGTTCACGATATTTTTAGTCTACAGCTGGGTTCCCTAATGTTTCAACTGAACAATAACGATTTACCTCAGGCACTCAGTTCTATGTTTACAAAAAACAACCAACTGCATAACCATCCTACACGTCAAGCATTTTCATACCATCTTCCAAAAACCAGAACACGATTTGCCTATAATACAGTTGTCTATTCCGGTCCCAAATACTGGAACTCTCTAAATCTCGAAATAAAAAGATCTGTAAGTACATTTGTATTTAAAAGAAAGTTGAAGATGTTTCTTTTGAAACCATATTGTAATTTGTAATACTTCTTGGTAATACTCTTGTATTCATCCGATATGCATTCGATACATTTATGATATCCTTTATTTAACGTGCATGTGTACCCTCACGATTACGTCATGGCTTCTATATATATATTGCCTCATTTACCATGTTTACTATGCTGCGACGTAGTGTTAAAAATTCTCCACATTGAAATAACAGCTGCAGATCCCCTTGCAATTTAGTTTGTCTATCCTTTCTTGTCTTGTAAAGTACCCGTCTGTAAATTATTTATTAACTGGGGTCCATCAACAACAAGCCTAGCTTTCCTTTAGGCCCCCATGCACCATTCATACATGAACGTAAATCTTTGAATTACATGTACTCTCTATATTTTCAGATTCTTTCATTTTTGTGACATATCTGTTCTTGAATTATGTAATCTATTTTTATTATTCCAGAATGTATTTCAGAAAGTATAATTTATATTTGATTGATTTGTGTGGAAAATAAACTAAACTGAAACTGAAATATAGCAAGTGCATAGCTAATAAGGCATCTTGAAGCTCTTCGGCTGATTCTGCTAAAATCATAATGTCATCAGTATATAATAGAACATACAGCCGCAAAAAGACCTCCACATCATCATCACTTATATGCTCCCTTATCTCAGCAGAGCACATATCTAACCCATTATAATGTCTACTAACAAAATATTCAAAATCATCTAAAAATACTGCGAAAAGCAAATGAGATATGCTATCATCTTGACGCACCCTAATGTTACATACAAAGAAGTCAGATATGTTATGCCCAAGCTTTATGCACGACTTTATATTTTCATAGATATTGTAAACAACATTAATAATTTTACTATTAATACCATAAGAAATCAACTTTGACTATAAGCTAGATCTATCGGCAAGGTCCATCGCGTTTTTATAATCTACAAAAGCACAATATATTCTTTTCCGACCATGTAAATACAAATCAATTAGACCATGTAAGGTAAAAATGTGATGAAGAGTACTATAATTTTCTCGAATGCCAGCTTGTTCGTCACCTAAAATTCCAGCACATACCAAATATTGGGTGAGTCTATTGATACAGGCAGTGAATAATTTACCTACACAACTCAAGAGAGTAAGGCCTCTGTAGTTGTCAGGGTCATCCAGTGACCCTTTCTCATACCCAAACTCCAAGCAGAAGGAACCATTCCTGACAGTAATATAATATCAAACACTTTAACTAGAACAAACACCATTTTTTTAGATATTCATTTATAACATTGTCGATTCCACAAGCCTTGTTATTACGTAAATGTTTAATCATCTTCATGACTTCCTCAAAACTAAAATCTCGATTAATATCTTCATTGAGAGAATGATTTATCACGGTAGGATCAAACTTATATTCTTCCCTATATAGTGTCTAAGGTTTTTGGTTTAGTGCTTAACTTTTGAAAGTGTCTCATGAACATATCCATAGATATATTACTTTGTTTTTCAACTGATTTACAGGCATTAATTAAGATATCCCAGTACTTTTTTTGGATTACTACTTTTGAAATCTCTCAGAGACTCATGTAAATTCTTATTGTAATGTCTAAAGGTCTTCCTTATAAACTCGTTTGTAAACCTTGGATTTATTCTTCAGTTCGACTTTAGCTTCATCAGTTCTCAGATTCTTTAATCTATGTTTCACCTTAAAGTACTCTTTTCTTTGAACCTCGCAAGACTTATCAAACCAAAGATTTATCCTTAGTAGTACGAGCATGTGCACCAGGCTTAATAGGTTTACTAG